>PVKV010037126.1:0-15105 GCA_004027835.1 Alouatta palliata
CTCAAAGGAACTTTATGTATCTCTACCCACCAATCGTGGTAATTTTTAAAAATTAGCCGGGCATGGTGACATGTGCCTGCAGTCATAGCTATTTGGTAGGTTGAAGTGGGAGGATCGCTTGAGTTCAGGAGTTCCAGGTTACAGTGAACCATGACTGTGCCACTGCACTACATGGTGACAGAGCAACACCCTGTGTCAAAAAAAAAAAAAGAAAGAAAGAAAGAAAGAAAGAAAGAAAGAAAGAAAGAAAGAAAGAATTAGAAAAACACAGCTCGCCGGCCGCGGTGGCTCCCATCTGTAATCACAATTTGGGAGGCCGAGGTGGGCGGATCACCTGAGGTCAGGAGTTGCAGACCAGCCTGGTCAACACGGTGAAACCCCATCTCTAGTAAAAATACAAAGATTAGCTGGGCATGGTGGTGTGCTCCAGTAATCCCAGCTACTCAGCAGGTTGAGACAGGAGAATCACTTGAACCTGGGAGGTGGAGATTGCAGTGAGCCAAAATCGTGCCATTGCACTCCAGCCTGGGTGACAACAGCAAAATTCCATCTCAAATAAATCAACGAAAACCCAGTCCTTGCCCTGATGCTCCACTCAGCACATAATACGTCACTTCCGCAGTTCTCACCTCATCATGACCATCCTGCAGGTCCCTACTCCTGTCCCTTTCACCAACTGGGACGCTGGCAGAGCTCCCTTTCTGAGATCTTTACTTTCAACCTCTCCTGTACCCCACCGAGGCCCCAGCCTCAGCCAGAGCCTCTCAAGGGCACAGAATGTGGAGCCGCAGGTTCCTCCACCCTCCAGGGGTCCGGCATCAACTGCCCATTAAGGAACTGAACCCTGCTAAAGAGGCTTCTCTTTCTCTTGCTCACTTTTTCTTCTGCCAGATCCCGATGGCTGAAGAGGGTGTGCAGGCAATCCTGCCTCTGGAGGACGCCCCCACCCCTGTGCCTGGGTCCTCAAGCCCTTTAATCTGACTTGGGAGCCCTGGGACTAGGCGCCGGACCTCAGCACTTTCCTCCAGCACCATCAGGCCGACTTCTAACAACGACTCTCTGCAATCCCCACAAAAGAATTTGAAAACAAATCAAAGAAACATCAGGCATCCCTGGTGCTGGAGAGCCTATCGCAAACTGGGACTGCCCAGGGAATGAAACTCAGAACATGACAGCAGAGAGACCAGCTGGTGCCTGCGGGGTGACCGAGTAGCAGAAGACTGAGGCACAGACACCGCGGGGACCGCGGGTGGGAAACACAACCCGGAGAGCGTCATTAATGTATTTCTCACTGCTCCTAGTTAACATTTACTTGTATTCCTGTATGTCCTCCTAGGTGACGGAGGAGTGTATGTAATATTTGTTTTAACTCATGCAAGGGTGTGGGATGGGCCCCCTGCTGTAAATGCAGATCTCTCCTATTGATGGAGCTTTTTGAGGGTGCTGGAGGGAGGACACTTGGAACTACAGCAGGGTAGGAGAAGAAATGAGGAGGGCTCCAGTTAGGGAGGCCTTCCTGGCTGGGATTAAGTCTAGTCACCATGAGGTGGGAAAATAGTCTGCAGGCACGGAACATAAGGCCAATTCACACTTCAACTGTAACAGGAAATATCCTTTCCATAGGGTGTAGGCGGTAAGTGACTTTGTAACTTACTTCATCCTCTCCATTTTCATACGGTGTACCCCACATAACCAGTGGAGTCTTCTAGGGGCTCTTTATACTCCTCCAAATTCTGTTAATAGGGCCTTTGAGTCCCTATGTTCAGGCCCGCTCCCGCACTGGGGAGGTTTCTTTCATTTTCAATAAAGCCCTTCATTCCTTCCTGGCTTTGTCTGCGCGTTTAGTACAAATCTTTGTTCAAGACACCAAGAACCTGAGCACCCTCCACCGTGAACAGAGGGCTGTAGGTTTAGGAATGTCACTCTGTCCTCCAGCATCTCAACTCTGTCCACTGTGTGAGGCTTCTGCAGACCTCAGGAATGATCTTTTGGAATTTGCCCTTAGGGAGCAGCTGCCAGCTTAGGGGTTGGTTGGCTGTCACCTGGAGGCTGTCCAGATCTCCTGGTATGTTCTGTGAACACAAATACCCTTGATTCACCATCCAAAAATTAAAAAATAAAATAAAATAAAATAAACCAAAAAATGCAACTGGGGACATTTCAAGGGATTTCAGGGGCTCCACAAAAGGAAAAGAAACAAAGACCAAATGTATTTCTTATAACCCACACAGGGACTGACCTCATATCAGATTCACCACAGGGACCTATTTAAACTACATGCCCATATCCCCCAAAAGCAAAGTTCTGAGACATTCTCCTCGGGTGAGCTGACTACAGTAGGAGCTTTGACACTGCTCATGGCCCCTTCCCCTCTACCACAACTCCAGAGCTCCCAACTCTGGAAGGAGCAGGGAGGAGCCAGTGAGGTTCTCCTTGGAGGCTGCTGCTGCAGGAGGCTGCACAGTTGGAGAGCTGCCTGAGAGAGTGTGAGAATACAGAAAACACAGTTGCGGACAACTCTGGAAATAAGCCTCTTAGGGGACAAACCGTATTACAAAAATCTCAGCAAGAGCCTGACAAGATTCCTTAGCACAGGGGTCCCCAACTCCTGGCCACAGATGGCGACATGATGGTGGCCTGTTAGGAACTGGGCTACACACAGGAGGTGAGAGAGCATTACAGCCTGAGCATTCCTTAGCACAGGGGTCCCCAACTCCTGGCTACAGATGGCGACATGATGGTGGCCTTTTAGGAACTGGGCTACACACAGGAGGTGAGAGAGCATTACAGCCTGAGCTTCAACTCCTGTAAGATCAGCAGTCGTATTAAACTCCCATAGGAACCCCAAACTATTTTGTTTTCTTTTCTTATAATTGTTTGTTTAGTTCTCTGTCTCCAGTTGGTTGATCTGTTGTTTATGCTTTTTTTTTTTTTTTTTTTTTTTTTTGAGGCAGCATGTCAGTTTTTGCCCAGGCTGGGATTACAGGTGTGAGCCACTGTGCACAGCCTACTCTGACATCTTATATGAGGAAGGTCTTCTGTGTGTTGTGTGAGAATCACAGATTTCTCACAGATTTCAATTTCACATAAGGGGCTTCATGCTGTTTTGCTTTAATTACATCTAATTATATCTGAGGTGTTCTGCATAATCAGCATATCAACCATTAAAAAGTCAATAGAAGTATGAGAAACACAAATCATTCTTGAAATACCTTGAGTTCTGTGCCACACCAAATTCTACTTTTAAAAAATGTTTTCCAGGCTGAGCTTAATGTCTCAAGACTATAATCCCAGCAGTGTGGGAGGCGCAGGCAGGAAGATTGCTTGAGGTCAGGAGTTTGAGGCCACAGTGAGCTATGATCTTGCCACTGAACTTCAGCCAGGGTCACAGAGACTCAGTCTTAAAAAAAAAAAAATCTAGAAAATATGTCTTCACTGGTGTTTAACTTTACACAAAACCTAAACGGACTCGTAAGTCGAGCGCGTCGCGGGAAATGGAGCCCGGCGCCCACTGGACAGAACACAAAGGCTGAAATCCACCCCGAAGGCCGGGCCGGCAGGGCGCTGGGGGTGGGCGTTCCTCCCCGGCCCAGAGGCACCGGTGCGCTCGAAGCCCAGCTTCCGGGATACCCCCGGCCCGTCGCGAGGAAGGCGCTAGGTGAGCTCGGCCCCGCCTGGCGGAACCCCGCTCCCACGCATCCCGCGGCAACACGGCGCCCACCCGCCCCGGCAGCCAGGAACCCAGGGCCCCAGCATGGCGCTGGCATCCGCGGCCGCCATTGCGGATGCTGAGGTGAGCCAGGGGGCGGTGCTGGGCTTCCCGCAGGAGCGCGGCGGGAAGGTGCGCAAATCCGAGCTGCTGAGCCGCTTCAAGCCCCTGCTGGATGCCGGCGACCCGCGGGGCCGCGCCGCCCGCAGGGACCGTTTCAAGCAGTTAGTCAATGACGTGGCGGTGGTGAAGGAACTCTTCGGCCTCCGATTCGTGGTGCTGAGGAAGAAGCCGCGGCCCCCGGAGCCCGAGGGGTAGCCCTGCGGCCCCCCCGGGGTATCGGCCCTGCCGTCGAAGCCCCTGTCTTCTTGCTGGGGGACGCCTCTGCCCCGGGAGCTCCGCCGTTGGTCTCCCGGCCGCGGCCGTTAGAGCCGCCAGGGGACCCGGTTCCGCCAACAGAGACACACGACACCCCCGGGGCGCCGGCCTCCGAGCCCGCTCAGCTGCTCGGGGAGCGGTCCAGCGACCCCAGCTTCCAGCCCTGGAACGAGCTCAGGCCCCCGAGGGACCCTCCGCAGACGCGGCCCCACCGCCTAGGGCTCCATCGGAGGCGTTCTCGCCCTGCGCTGATCCGCCAGACCCGGAGCCCGGCCCGGGACAGCGATGGGGCCGCCGCCGCAGAAGCCCCGCAAGCTACCCGTGCGCTGCGTCCTGGGCCCCGCCACGCTCCGCAACCGGGAGGAGGAGCAGGGCCTGCGCCGGCAGCTGTCGGAGAAGCCGAGCCTGCGGAGCTCCCCTCTGCTGCTGAGGCGGCTCTCGGTGGAGGAGTCCGGCCTGGGCCCGGGTCGCTCCCCGCACCTGAGGCGCCTGTCGCGCTCCAGCCGGCATCTGCTGAGCCTCGACGCCAAGGAGGTGCCCCACGCCGAGGAGGTGCCCGCTGCCCGCCGTGCGCCTGGAGCTGCTGGAGCACGAGTGGTGTAGCACTTTGAATTTTCTGCAACAACTTTTCCTTTGCATTCACAGCTTAGCTAACTGGACAGGGAGTTTAGCTCTCAGCCTCTCTCTGCCCATCTTGGCTTTTTACATGCCTTCCTCACCAAGCTTTCTAGCCTTTGATTTAAAGGGAGAGACGTGCAGTTCTTCGTTTCACTTGAATACATAGAAGCCATTGTAGGGTTGTTAACTAGTATAATTTGATGATTATTGTGTTGTAGGAAATACGGAAGCCTGAAGAGAGGGAGAGAGAAGGGGAAAGGCTGGTCAGTGGAACAGTCAGAGTACACACAATATTTATTAAATTTGCTCTCTTATATGGCCATGTTTTGTGGTGCACCAAAACAGTTATAATCCTAACCTCAAAGATCACTAATGACAGATCACCATAGCAGATATCATAATAATAAAGTTTAGACTACTGCAAGAGTTACCAGAATGTGACACAGAGACACAAAGTAAGTATATGCTGTTAGAAGAGTGGTGCCAGTGGACTTGCTCAATGGAGGGTTGCCACAAACCTTCAATTCATTATTTGAAAAGCAGTATCTGTGAAGCTTTGGATAGCTGTGAATAAAGGGAAGTACAACGAAAGTATGCTTCTGTATAAGCCTTATATTTAAGACTAAAAGAAAGAAGGTATGTGGTCATTTGTTAGGGGTGATTGAGAAAAGGAAGAAGGAATATTTGAAGCAGAGTAAGTGGAGTGTATGATTTATACGAAGATTTTGGCATGAGACATTCGGGAAAATAAAACCTAGAAGTCTGTGGATGGTGGTAAAACCCTGATTCTAAGAGAAATCAAGTAGAGGCTCAGAAAGTGGAATAAAGATAAAGTAATGAGATTGAGAGATGGATAAAGCAGGATTAAATAACGATTGGCCCAAAAAGACATATGAAAATACTGGAGAAGAATGGGATAAATCAATATGCCTTTCAGAATGAGTAGTCTGTCTGTAGTACAGAGACGGGGTTTCAAGACAGGCTGGTCTCAGAACTCCAGGCCTCAGATCTGCCTGCCTTGAGCTCCCAAAGTGCTGAGATTACAGGCCTGAGCCACCGCACCTAGCCTCTTCAATTCCCTTATTTCTCTTTCTCTCCAAGTGTTGTTCCTTCATGCTTCATAGTTAAGTATCGTCTGTCCATCTCTCCCCAGCCTTTCAGCCTTGGAAGTTGAAATACAGCTGCATCTAAATACGTCTTTCTAAAAGATTGACATTACATTAATATATCCATGCTTTTTGCAAACTGAAATATGTATATTGTCAGTATGGAATTATTAGCAATTTAGGTTGGGCGTGGTGACTCACGCCTGTAATCCCAGCACTTTGGGAGGCTGAGGCAGACAGATCACTGGAGGTCAGGAGTTCGAGACCAGCCTGGCCAACATGGTGAAACCCCGTCTCTACCAAAAAATACAAATATTAGCTGGGCATGGGGGCAGGCACCTGAAATCCCAGCTACCTGGGAGGCTGAGGCAGGAGAATCTCTTGATCCCAGGAGGTGGAGGTTGCAGTGAGCTGAGATTGTACCGCTGCACTCCAGCCTGGGTGACAGAGTGAGACTCCGTCTAAAAAAAAAAAAAAAAAAAAAAAGATTATTATCATAAATCTATAAATATAATTGTTTCATTGTTTGAAAATGACAGAAATGAAATTTCATTTTAATGTGTAAGTCAGCTGGGAAAAAATATTGGAATGAATCAGTTCATTTTTATTAGTTTATATAAGATAAACATAATCATTTAAAAAGTTCAGGGCTGTTACGTGGCCATACCTAAAATAGACTTCAGCAATGGCCGAACTGGTGGCTACAGGGTATGAGCAGAGAAAGTGGTAGATTTCCTAATGAGAAATCATCCAAGTTGAGAATATTTCACACTTCAAAAACGACAGAAATCATGGCAAGTTCGATTCAACAATTAAATCCCATCAGACTATCTTGAATTCAGAACACGAGAAATAATGAGCTGCTTTTGAAATTTCAATAGAGAACTATTGATACAGAGCTTTCATTATGCTTTGTAATTCTCACTGGATTTATTGCACTTCATATCAGTGCTTGAACATGGCATTGCATGCTCTAGAATAATAAAAATGTTGTAAAAGTGAGATATTTAATGAACTTTCCCAGTAAGATTGTAAATAACTTTACACTACCAGCATTAATTAGCACAGTGGGTCTAGTAAATTCAATGAGACGTTTTTAGTAGGGATTCTAGAATGTCTACCTGTGACTACCTGGCTAATATTTGTCATTGTTACTCTACAGAAATAAGAGGAATTAACATGCCAATTAATTAGATGACTCTTTTGGCTGTGTTTTTCATATATTTTAGGAGAATTACATTTCTATGAATGGGAAAGTTTATTTCCTTGCTTTTAAAAATTAATTGAATACATATATACACAGATACCTTCTTTCTTTTGGAGGCATAATGTTTTAGTGGTTAGTAATAATTTAACAGCTATTTATGTGACACATTTGTATAAAATATTCTTGTAAAGGAAATAATTATAGTCTCGAAGTTAACTTTAAAAATCAAAAGAGCAAAAGATTTTGGTTTCTCTGATCTCAAAATATTACAAAGGTCTATGACAATATTTATGACAAACCAGTTTCCTTTTGATTTTCTTTTTATTTATTATTATTATTTTTTTGAGACAGAGTCTCACTCCGTCACCAGGTGCCAGGCTGGAGTGCAGTGGCGTCACTTCGGCTTACTGCAACCTCTGCCGCCCGGGTTCAAGCAGTTCTCCTGCCTCAGCCTCCCAAGTAGCTGGGACTACAGGTGCGCGCCACCACGCCCAGCTAATTTTTTTGTATTTTTAGTAGAGACAGGGTTTCACCATGTTGACCAGGATGGTCTCGATCTCTTGACCTCGTGATCCGCCCGCCTCGGCCTACCAAAGTGCTGGGATTACAGGCGTGAGCCACCGCGCCTGGCCCCTTTTGCTTTTCTGTAACTATTAATCTTCTCATGTATCTCTGCTGACTTTTTTGAAAGGGCAAAATTCAGCCATAATTTATTACTTTAAATTATTCAAGAGAATAAAATGCAATCCTAACCAATATGAAACAGCTGCATTTAGAAATCAATAGCATATGTATTTGTCAAGTTGATATTCAATAAAACTTTATTTTTTATGATTGCATAAAAGAAATTTGTTTTTATTTTATGCAGGTAGCAATTTCTGCCAACTAAATAATGGTGGATGCTCTCAACTTTGTTTACCGACATCTGAAACTACAAGGACTTGTATGTGTACAGTGAGATATTATCTCCAAAAGAACCGCATGTCATGTCAAGGTATGTGTTCATAAAAAAAATCTTACCGCTGGTTTATTTACTTCATTCATCATTACATACCATGCAGATTTTAGGCAACCAAAATCAGTTAGATACCAGAAAAAAATATTAACTAGTTGTTAGAAAATGATATACTGTTTAGTCTCATATATGTAAGACTTTAATGTATTTGAAATATTCGGGCAGGCTCCTAACAAACAGACCAATGGGACTCCTGTTTAGGAGCCAAAGAGTATTAAAAAAAAAAAAAAAAAAAAAAATTAAAAAAATCTATTTGAAATATTTAAAATATTTTCTGCCTTATGAGAGATTCTAATTTTTTAGTAATTTTAGTCACTGTAATTTATTATCAAAACTTTAACTGAATCTAGCAGAAGCTACTTTCAACTTAAATAGGTAAAAGTTATAGTGAAAAGCAGTGCTTGACCAAGCTGGCATTAATGTAGAATTTGAAGTAAGTAATGTTTACTTTAGACCGCTTTAGAGAAAGCACTAGAGAGAATGTGAGGTCTCACATTCTCTGTAAGAGAACTGGAACCTAAGAGATTTGTCTTCCTCTTCCTTGTTTTGCAGTCTCTAGTTCTATTAGTCCCAAAGACCTTTGGTCCTAGAATGATCTTTTATATCTAATGATCATAGCTTAATTTTATCTTTAAATGCTCCAATCTTATTTGAGAAATATATATATATATATGCTTTATTTATTTGATTTTATATGATGTATATTATATATATCTTAATCTTATTTGAGAAATATATATACATACACACATGTATATGTTAGTATTATCAATTATTTGATTTTAAATCCAATATTTATATGGTATTTATTATGTGCATGACATTGTTCTAAGCACCTTATACATATTAATTCACTTAATCCTCATAACCTCATGAGGTAGGTCTCTTTTTATCCCCATTTGAGAAGTGAGGAAACTGAGGCACAGAGAAATTAAGCAGCTTACTCAGGTTACATGGCTAGAAAGTAGCAGAAGCAGATTTAAATCTGGGCATTCTACTTTTAACAAGAAAAAATATGTATATATATATTTCATAATATATTGGAAATATGTATAAGCATTAGCATGTGTACTTCTGGTAGTTAGCTTAATATTTATGTGACTACTTTAGGACAGGCCTTTGGTACCAGAGAAGTAAGATATTATAGCTAATTAAGCCATTGATGTATTCTTAGTATGACAAGGATTTATGAAGGCTAACTTCATAAATTTCTTAATTTAAGAAATCTGAATGTCTGTGAAAATATCAGTGATATAGTTATCTTAAATCAGGTTTATTATCTTATATAAGCAAAGAGAATATTTGGATTTTAAAGAAGAGGGAATACATTTTGATTGTGAGATGATTTAGGCTTCCAAGAATCATCCAACTCAGTGCTTATGAAAGTTTGGGACCTGTAGCAGGATCATCATCACCAACTGGGAGCTTTTTAGAAATTTAAATAATCAGGCCCCTGGGATTTAGCTCACTAATTTATTTTTTTAAATTCCGGTTTTTTTTTTTTTTTTTTAGCTCTTTTCAGTTTATTGCATGAAGTCGTTGCACTAGTCCAAGTTAAAAGCGGACCCCAAATGGTTACATTATACAAGCTGTGAGGTTTTTAAACTTGTGACAAGGGACAGAAGGGAAATTCTACTCATTGCAAGGAAATCCTCACTTAAGCTTCAGTGAGCCACAAGCACTTAAAACCCATGAACCTTCAGCTGACCGTCCTTAGCCAGTCCAGTCTCTACGAGGAACTGGCATATGTTCTTGCGTTGGTCACCCTGTAGCTGAATTACTTCTCTATATTCTGGATGCTCAATTACAGTATCATTGCAGGCAAACTTCTTCTTAAACGCCTTCACTAGTTTCTTTTTATCGTAATCATCAGCGATCCCTTGGACAGTAGTAAGAGTCTTCCTGCCGTTTCTCTGTTGAATTCTTATATGGATATAATCCTCAGTACCAGCAGGAAGCAGGTCATCACCCTTACTTGCATCAGCAAAGGGGTCTGAAAAAAAAGGTTAAGCTCGTTTGGAGCTGCCATGTCTCAGCTGCTATCCCCCGCAGATATTTTGTGTGTGCACAAATTAACACTGAAATCGTCAGGACTTGGGCGAGGCCAAATGAGTTCTTTGCTGGCTCTCCCTGAGCAGGTCAGTCAGGGACGGCCGGCTTCCTCAGACTCGGGGAAAGTCCGGGCCTCCCCCGCATGCCTGTGAAGCCGATCAAAAAATTCCTGTTTTAACAAATCTGATGAATAATAAAGTTTGAGAACTATAAATCTATCTACATTTCATTAGTCAGGAAGTGTAATGTACAATAATTTTTTAAAAGGGTAGGAATACACTTATGAACATAAATTAAGATTATTAAAAATAATACAAATGAAATTATTTTTATCTTAAATATTCATTCTTGGCTTCCCTTCCCCTACTTATCTCCTGCCCTGCATTTAGGTCCAGAACCATTTCTTATGTACTCTGTTCATGAAGGAATCAGGGCAATAACTCTTGAACCAAGTGACAAAATGGATGCTTTGATGCCTGTATCAGGAACTTCATTTGGTGTGGGAATAGATTTCCATGCAGGTAAACAGCTTTATATTCATAATTTGTGTTTAATGTATTCACTTGATTTGTTAAACATGATGGAAATAGAACCTTTTCCTCTGTACTTTAATAGTCAAGATGAGAAATAAGAAAGCAGCAAATAGATACATTTTTAAAGCCAATCATAAATTGTTCTAAATACATAATGTGTGAAAAAAATCGAGTAAGACTGTTCTAAAGTATAGCATTTGAATTGCAATTGCAGTTCACCATACTATGATTGGCATTGATTGCTTATTTTTATTTCTCTTCTTTATTTGGACCCTTTACTTTTATCTAGTTATAAATATAAAAATATATCAATCATTTTGATCTCTTATATACTAAAATATAATCTTATTTAAAATATATTCAGGATATGATTTTCTATTCTAATGCAAGCAGTGACAAATGAAATCCAAATAATGGAAACAATTATACATGCTAAACAATTGAAAATTGTTTTTGAATATAGTAGGTATCATTTGGAGTCAGATTTTACTTCACCTTCTTATATTTTAGCAAACAGTGAAAGGAAGCAAAAGGAAGCAAAATGGACACTAACATTTTGCTGTGGCTAATATGAATAAATAATTGGAAATTAATGGTAGACACTATTGAATTTACTGAAGTAAATAAGTTTTTTTGGTGCTAATTGCTAAATTTTGACGTAGCATAAATATTTGGTATTCACATTAACATTCAGATTTATTATCTTCCACTTGAGGGTTTAAATTTATACCAAATTTATACCAAATTACATACCAAATTGTATGTTTCCTGAATTAATGTTTCAGTGTTGAACATGTAAATGCATGTTCACAGTGTCTTTATATGCGTATAGACTTAATTTTATCTAATGTTAGAAAACAAATAATTATTTGATTTATTATCTTAAAAAAAACTTTTATAATCTTGCATCAGCATGTGGGCTTCTGGTAGTCGTTTATTTTTCCCCAGCTCTAATACATTTTGTTTAATCATGTATTAATAAAATTATTGACTGCAAGTTAATTAATTATTGGGGATCTTCACAAATGTTTCAAGAATGACTATTCTTAAGTAAACTATTTTGCAATAAATGTTTGGAATTGGATAGAGGCAAACTTTCTACATTTTAAAAAATCACCTTTCTCAAAAGGAAATACAAAAATGTACAACACATTTTATTAAGCAGTATGTTAATTTTGCCACAATCCCATTGTGTTTTTTGATCAAACTTCAGTCAAATCTCTGTATTGGTGGAAGGCTAATTACTCCTACAATGCCAAATATAGCTTGTCTCTTATGTACATGCTTCATAGAATTTTATCATATAGGATTTATTAAGTGCAAAACTAAGAAAACTCAAACTTCTGAAAGATTTTATGTATACAGTACATGCACACATTTTTACTAGGTACATACATCTTTATTTTAGCTGGAGCTGATATTCAGTGACTTTGAAGACTCCATAATGATTTTTGAAAATATTTGATAACTTTCCATGAGGAAAAAATATTAATATAAACAATATAGTCTAATTGTCCTGATAAGATACTTAGTAAATCTTTTGCTTTTTAAGATAAATGGATAATTTGAATGAGTTAAATTCACTCTCCAAGGTTTATCTTGGCCCTTAAGTGCATAAGTTTAATAACAGGCACTGTGATGGAGGATATTTTTATTTGCAGAGAATAGGACTTTCTGTTTCAAAATGTCTAATAATTATTAATATCATAAATTTATTTCATTTCAAAGTAACTTTTACTAAGGAGAAGAAGGTTACCTGTTTTAGTTAAAACTTGATGTTCTTCAGGTAAAGTTTTGTCTACCATATTTTTATTTCCCAGAGAAAAATTATTTTGAGAAAAGCTATTTCTTCTTCAGAATGTAAAAGGATATAAGTATATGGAATAGTCATTTAGGTAGAATGTTAAAAAATCTATTAAAAAACCTACTGTTACCCAGAATATAGCAGTGCAAAACTTTCTTTAAAACAAAGAAGGTTAGAGATCTACAGGCCAGTGAAAGATAGTTGGAAGAAGCCAGAGTTTAGCCACAGACAACCTAGGTTCTAATGCCAGCTCCACCACATACTAGCTTTGTGACTGTGGGTAAGTTACCTAATTGTTCTGAGAGTCTGTTTTCTTACTTTTTTGGTGTGGGCATGTTTATATTGATGTAAACAAATGTTTAACAAAGTACCTGATATATATTGATGCCCAGAAAATGGTAACAAAAATATCAAATAAGTGGGAAGTAAAATATTGTAGAAATTATCATATGTTATACATACATATATATATATATATACACACACATATACACGTACTTACAAAGATGTCCTGGAAGCTACATTTAAATTTCTAATTAGCTAGGATTTCTTTTACTGTTCTCTCAACTGCTGTTATATTTTCTATTCAGTTATCTGAAGGTGTTTCTTCACTAGTCTGGGACAATAAACATAACTTAATAAATCTATCTTTTGAGCATGAATATTATCATCATCATCAGTCCGCAGAGCTGATACGTAAAGATTAGATTTCAGCAACTGTTTACGATCATTAAATGTAAATCTGGGAGGGTAGCCTCCAGTGCTTAGACTGAACTAGCTGAAACACTAATGAAGGTGATGATGGTGGTGGTGCTATAAGGAACTTTCTACTGCCTTTGTGCATAACTTTTGTTACTTTCATCTACTTTACAGCGTGATCCTTTATTAATTGTGTTTTATGAAAATAGGATCAGAATAAGTGTCAGCAGCATGATTTATAATATCATTACAGAGATGATATACAAGCTGTGTTACTTTGGAGGGAAGTTACAGAGAGAGAGAAAAAAAAAACTGCATTTCTCCTCAGAGAAAGAGAGAAAACAAACTTTTTATTGTGTCACTCTCTAATTATTTATCTTTTTTTAAAACATAGTCTGATATTTCACCTGATTTTAGGTTCTTTATCAATTCATTTTTCAGATATTTTATTTCCTCTTCTTCCATTAATGACATTTATCCCAGGGACATAATCCCTGTGTTAGGATCAAAGATAAGATGACAAAATAGAAGGGCACAGTTGCCTCTTATTCTGAACAAACAGCTTCAATCATACTAAGGAGATGGAGAGAATCATTTGCAAAGTACAAGTATCATAATTTATTAATATGATTTTATGACCATGATATTACAGAATGAATGTATTGTTAAAACCTGTGCATTTCATAAGAATTTACAGATATGAGTCTTTCTGGGTTTGGTTCTAATAAATTAAAGGTTTCTGCAATGTGTGAATTTTTTTTTCCACCAGATGAAGCAATTCTGGATACTCTCCACAGAAGAAAAAAGACCATGTAGCTAGATTTAAAATGTTCAAAGCATTTTTATTGCTTCACTGGAAAAGTCCCATTCCAGTGGAAAAAAAAATTATTGAGCTTCGAAAATCGTTTCCTACTCGGTGATATTCTTCTTGATAAATGAATACTGCATTTGATGCTTTAACAGGTATATTTTAGTTAGGAGAAAAGCCTTCAAAACAAAGACCATTGCTCCACTTACTTAAGCGGTCTTCAGTAAGTAGTGCTCTATTCAATATTCAGTCCTCCCTCCCTTTGGGATATTTATGACTTTTCCTTAATCATGAAAAAGTTCAAATTTATATTCTTTTTTCATCTTTTATCTCTTTTATTTAAATGTGGTTCATCCAATTCAATGATGCAACAACTGTTGATTACTCTAATATGTACCAGGTATAGAACTTCACAGCTAAGTTGCTGTGAAGGATAAAGGTAAACCAGGGCCCAGCTGCAATGGCTCATACCTGTAACCCCAGCAATTTGGGAGGCCAGGGTGGGAAGATCACTGGAGCCCAGGAGTTTGAGACTAGCTTGGGCAATGTAGTGAGACCCTGTTTCTATTAAAAGAAAAAGATAAAGAATAAGGGTATTATTTCCACATCATTGTCTCACACTCACTATAGGAAATATTTTAATACTTTTTTATACCATCACATAGTAGTCTGGCTAAGATGATAAAAGCACTGAAGAAGCATGTCAGTATACACTTGTCTAAATCCACAGACTGTACGACACTAAGAGTGAACCCTAACATTGACTATAGACCCTAATATAAACTATGGCTGTGTTGGCTTAGATTCACCTGTGACAGATATATCGCTCTAGTATGAGATGTTGATAGTGGCTGTTTGTGTACGAGGGAAAGGAATATATGGGAACTCTCTGTACTTTCTGATAAATTTTATTGTGAACCTAGAACTCTAAAAATTAAAACATATTAAAAAAACACTGAAGGAATACATGTGACAAAATATTGCCACATTGACAAAGTGAATGTCCTGTACTTTTATGAAAGGATCCCTCCTTAATAGTTGCACACATTCACATTTGTCTTTGAAACATGGAACTAGAAGGAGTGTTTGATACCATTTGTAGCACTCACTCTTGTTACAGGTAAGGAAACTGGAACTCAAAGAGATCAAGGAGTCATATGCACATGGAGTATCCTA
>PVKV010037127.1:0-15101 GCA_004027835.1 Alouatta palliata
TACCTATGTAACAATCTTGCATGTTCTTCACATGTACCCCCAAACCTAAAATGCAATAAAAAGTATATATATTAAAAAAAAAAAAAAGAATTGGTGCCATGTATTAAAATGGCCCAAGAAATGCGTGATCTGTTGCATTTCCAAGAAAAGTAAAATTAAATAATTCTATACAATCAAAGTTTAATTAAAATATCTATGAGTTTTTTCAAAATTGGCAATTAAGTTTATAAACAAAACACTTCCATAAGCAGTATTCATCTTGCAGAGTACCAGATTGTGAACTCTACCTTAGTTTTATGGCAGTGCTGTCCTGTAGAAATATAACGTGAGACATATAGAATTTAAAATTTTTCAGTATATACATTAAAAGGGAAAAAGAGACAGATGAAATTGATTTTATTATACTATAAATATTAAATATTTTATCTAACACAGCTATCCAAAATATTATTTCAACATATAACCAATTGTTATAAATAGTAATGAGATTTTAGATTCTTCGTATTGTTTTGAAATCCAGTATGTATTTTATACATGTAGCACATTTCAATTTTTACTAGCCACATTTCAAATGTTTAATAGCCATTTTGTGACTAGTGGCTTTCTGTTGTACAGCACACATCTAAGTCTTAGAGTGACTAGTGGCTTTCTGTTGTACAGCACACATCTAAGTCTTAGAGTGCCAGCTCTCATGTACATATATGCAGTGAGCAAGTCTTAGGTTGTGTAGAGTTTCTTAGCCATTTGGCACCAGGGCTCTTCCCTGTTTCTGCCCAGAAAGCTATTGCCATTGCTGTAACATCCAGCTGCAGCTGCTTTCCCCAGGAAATAATGTAAGGAATTTTAGTTATTGCTTGAATGAAACCCAATCTTGAATGTCTCTCAGGAAGTCATTTAATGCATATAACCTTTCATTATATGGTGAAAAATGATAATTCATCCTGGGCTTCTATACCTCTAGGAGTAGAAGGCTACTATGTCTTGAATTAAATTTTGCTATTACTGGATTGTTCTAATTTATAAAGTATTTTGTTCAGAAAAAAGAATTTGCCTGGTTATAAAGATAAGATAAAATTCAAGTGGAGAAAACAATGAGAAGACAAACGTTCATTCAAAAATGAAGGAAATCAATCATACAAAAGAAGAAAAGCAATACCTTTCCAATCCTGAGCTGTTAAAATATTAGATGAATCTTCTTGAGTTCCTTATGTCTGGAGGTATCTAAACAGTGATTAATTGATGAGATTATTGTAGCATGTTAAATGTGTAACTGGATGAGTTTTTCTGCTCTGAGCTTTGTAATAGGTATAATAATACCAGGTGTGTAATACACATATATGTACATACACACTTTCCAAAGTGTAGGTAAATATTATCATATTTTATGTTTTTTTTTAAAGTTAAAATGCCATCATGTTATTTTAATCTACATTTTTCTATTACCAGTGAAACTGAACATATTTGTTGTTTTTAGAAATTTAGATTTTCCCTCTTGTAAACTGCTGGTTCATATTCTTTTCCCATTTTCCTATTAGATATTTTTCCTTTTATTATTGATTTGTATGTATTTCAGATACAAGTAACTATGGGTTAAATGTGTTGTACATATATGTTCTCCACTTTTTGTCTTGCCTTTTTAATCATTTTAGGTGTCATTTGAGAAACAAAGTTGTTAATTTTAATTTATTCCAGATTATCAACCTTTGTCTTTCAGGATTACTGCTTTCTGTACTTGTTTAAGAAATGTTTCCCTACCTTGAAGTCATAAAGATATAGCCTATACTAATATTTTAGTTGTTTGTGTGTTTTTATTTGCTTTTTACCCCTAGAGAACTGATATTTGCATATGGTTAAGGTAAGAATCCGTTAAATAAAATAATGAGAGCTCATTGTTTTGGAGTGAGTCCATACATGAGGACCCAACAGACTAACCCAAAATGGAGTCACATGTGCAAAGTGCCGCATAATCAAACTGACACTTTAAGGAAGCAGAAAAATTCCCAAACAGACAAATTTTTTTAAAAGTAAGAGATTTACAGTAACCAATTGGAAAAGGATAATCAGCCTGAGCTGGAATAATAAAGTCCTTTATGATTTACTTGTATTAGTTCATTCTCACACTGCTATAAAGAAATACCTGAGACTGGGAAATTTATAAAGGAAAGAGGTTTAATCGACTCAATTCTGCATTGCTACGGAGGCCTCATGAAACTTACAATCATGGTAGAAGCAGAAACAGGCACAGACCTTCTTTACATGGTGGCGGGAAGAGAAGAGTGAACAAGTAAAGGGGGAAGAGCTCCTCGTGAAACCGTCAGATCTTGTGAGAACTCACTATCATAAGAACAGCATGGGGAAAACCGCCCCCTTGATCCAATTGGTTCCCACCAAGTCCTGCCCTCAAAATGTGGGAATTATGGAGATTACAAATGGAGATGAGATTTGTGTTGGGAGAGCCAAACCATATTGTTCTGCCCCTGGCCCCTCCCAAATCTCATGTCTTTCATATTTTAAAAACAATCATGCATTCCCAACCATCTCCCAAAGTTTTCATTTATTTCAGATTAACTCAAAAGTCTACAGTCTAAAGCCTCATCTGAGACAAAGAAAGTCCATTCTGCCTATGAGCCTGTAAAGTCAAAAACAAGTTAGTTACTTTCAAGACACAATGGAGTTATAGGCATTCGGTAAACGTTTCCCTTCCAAATGGGAGAAACTGACCAAAACAAAGGGAGGACAAGTTTTATGCAAGTCTGAAATCTAGTGGGGCAGTCAAATCCTAAAATTCTAAAATGATCTCCTTTGACTCAATGTCTCGCATCAAGTCGCGCTGATGTGCGAGGTAGACTCCTATGGTTTTGGGCACTTCTGCCCTCTGTGGCTTTGCGTGGTACAGCCTCCCTCCTGGTTGCTTTCATGAGCTAGCATTGAGTGTTGGTGGTTTTTTCAGGTGCACAGTGCAAGCTTTTGGTGGATCTACCATTCTGGGGCCTGGAGGACAATGGTCTTCTCACAGCTCCACTAGGCAGTGCCCTTCTTTTCACAGCTCAACTAACCAGAGTCCGCTAGGACACTGTGGAGTCTCCAACCCAAGATTTCCGTTCCCACTGCTCTAGCAGAGGTTCCTCCGTGAGGCTCTGCCTCTGCAGCAGACCTCTGCCTGTGCATTCTCTCAAATGTAGGTGAAGGTTCCCAAACCTCAATTCTGTGCACCCAGAGGACAAACACCATGTGGAAGCTGCCAAGGCTTGGGGCTTGCACCCTCTGAAGCAACGGACTGAGCTGTACCTTGGCCATTTTTAGCCATGGCTGGAGCATCTGGGATACAGGGCACCAAGTCTGCACACAGCAGGGAGGCCCTGGACCCAGTTCACAAAACCATTTTGTGCTAGGGGAAGGTCTCTGATATGCCCTGGAAACGTTTTCCCTATTGTCTTGGTGATTAATATGTTGCTCCTTGTTACTTAGGCAAACTTCTGCAGCCCTGAATTTCTCCCCAGAAAATGGATTTTCTTTTCTACTGCATCATCAGCCTGCAATTTTTTCAAACTATTACGCTCTGCTTCCCTTTTAAACATAAGTTCTAATTTAAGATCATCTCTCTCAAGTTCAAAGTTACGCAGATCTCTAGGGCAGGCACAAAATGCTACAAGTCTCTTTGCTAAAGCATAGCAAGAGTGATCTTTGCTCCAGTTCCCAGTAAGTTCCTTATTTCCATTTCAGACCACCTCAGCTCAGATTCACTGTCCATGTAACTATCAGTATTTTTGTCAAAACCATTCAACACATCTCTAGGAAGTTCCAAATTTCTCACATCTTCCTGTCTTCTTCTGAGCCCTTCAAACTGTTCCAACCTTTGCCTGTCACCTAGTGCCACAGTCACTTCCACATTTTTGGGTAATGCTTATAGAAGTGCCCCACTACCTAGGTACTAACTTACTGTATTAGTCCATTCCCACACTGCTATAAAGAAATACCTGAGATTGGGTAATTTATAAAGGAAAGAGGTTTAATTGACTTACAGTTCTGCATTGCTGGGAAGGCCTCACAATCATGGCAGCAGGGAAAGCAGGCATGGACCTTTTTCTCATAGTGGCAGGAGAGAGAAGAGTGAACAAGTGAAGGGGAAGAGTCCCTTATAAAACCATCCGATCTTGTGAGAATTCACTTGCTATCATGAGAACAGCATGGGGAAGCCGCTCCCATGATGCAGTCACCTTGCACTAGGTCCCGCCCTTAAAACATGGGGATTACATAGATTACAATTTGAGATTAGATTTATGTGGGGACATGGAGCCAAAGCATATCACATTAACCCTTGCTAGGAAAGTAACCTGAAGTGTATTAACCAATCCACTTTTATTGTATTATTCTGTTACCTTATTTCTACTCAAGCTACCTTACAAAACCCAACTGTTCTGCCATATGTAATGAAGCTCTTTCAAGTTTTGGATAGGATGCTGTCGTATTCGTGAATTGCTAACAAAAACCACTTAGCTCCTTAAACTAAATTTGTTGCATTTTAAAAAACAGATCCAATTGTACTCTCCCAGTGTGACCAAGTTGTCACAATATTGTTTACCATTCTTTCTCTACTTAACTGTCAGGCAAGTGTCCACCTGTATACATAATCTTAGTTTCCTTTTATGGCCATTTCATCTATTCTTAGCCTTTGCTCCAACACAACACTGCCTTAATTAAATTTATGTCTTGGTACCTACTAAAGCATCTTCTCCCAGATGTTTCTTCTTCATGGATATCTTGGCTACTCTTGTCACTTATCATTTTCATATAAAATTTAGATTTTGCCTCTTAAGTTCTATAGTGGGGGTGAAAGTTTGGGAACAGGACTTGGGGTTCAGATATAAATTGCTTTGAATATATAGATCAATATAAAGGATTTAATGAGTTTATGCTATTCGGTATCCCAATCCATGTTTACGATATGTCACCACTTAAGTTCTTTTTAGTATTTCTCAATAAGGTTACTCCATATAGATTTTACACTTCTCTTACTAGATTTGTTTAAGCTCTGCACATATTTAAATGTAATAATATATTATATGTTTAAAGTTTTTATTTTCTAATTTCTTATACTGGTATAGAAATTCAATTGATATGATGTACTAATTTTTATCTTGCAAACTTCATAAACAGTAATTCTAATAATTTATCTGCAGATTATTTTGAAGGTTGTAATTTATACCTATACTGTTATTTGCATGTGATACACATATGCAAATAATAACAATTTTTATTTTTCTAATTCTTAATTTATTTTGTTTACACGACTGTGGCATTTATATATAGGCCAGCATTTTGCTCATTATATGGAAATTATAGCAGCAGGTATGCTGATCTTGTTGCTATATTTAAAGGAAAAACTTTTGAGCTTCACCATTGATTATACTAATTGCCATAGGTTTTCTGTAAACACTTTGTCAAATTAAAGAAAGTCTCTCTGTGTTCTTAGTTTGTTGAGAATTTATATTATGAAACAAAGTTAAATTTTATCTTTTCTGTCATGTAATGATAAGATTCTTTGATTTTCCTCTGCTTGCCTGTGGATATGATAAACTGCATTAATTTATTTTCAAATATTAACCTGTACTCCATGCATACAATTTAGTCACAATATATTTAATAGTAGCCTTTTCTATATTTCTGGATTCCATTTGATAATATTTTGTTTAGAAAGTTTTTAATTCACTTTCATTAATTGATTTGTAATTTTCCTTTTTCTTCCTCCCATTTCTGAAATTTGAGTTTGAAATTACGCTATCATTAAAATATGAAGTTATGCTAATGCTGGGAGATTGTTAACTAGTTTTCTGCTTTCCAGGTTAATTATGTAGAATTGAAATTCTTTTTAAAAAATATTTTATTTTGAAATAATTTCAAGCTTACAGAAAAATTGCCAGAGTAGAACAACAAAATTCTGTATCTACTTCACCCACTTTCAGTTCCACTTATTGTGAATATGTTGTCACAGCAACTTTATCTACTTTTTCTTGAATTATTTAAGAATAAATTATTGATACTGTGTCCCATTATTCCTACAAATTTTATTACATATTTTACAAGAAGAGGATTTTGTTACATCACTATAGTACAGTTAGCAAAATTAGACAAATCAACAATGACAAAATGCTTTCATCTAATATATATTCTTTTATCAAATTTAGTCAATTATCCCAGTAATGTCCAGCATAATAGATTTTCCCTGATTCAGTATCCAAACCAGTATTATGAATTGCATTTAGTGGTTACATCCCATTAGTCTCCTTAATCAAGAACAGTTTTTTTTAGATTTTTCTTGGCATTTTGTGACATTGACATTATAAATGGGATCGTTTTCTTGACTTCTTTTTCAGATAAATTGTTTTAAGTGTAAAGAAATGCTACACACTTTTCATGTTCATTTTGTATTTTGCTACTTTACTGAACTAATTTATTCTAATAGTCTGTGTGTAGGGCTAGGTGGAGTCTAGAGTTTTCTATATGTAGGATTATGTCATCAGCAAATGTATAATTTAATTTCTTCCTTTTTGATTTGGATGTCTTTTATATCTATTTCTTATCTGATTGCTCTTGCTAGTGATTCCAGTACTGTGCTGATTAGAAACTGTGAGAGTAGGCATCCTTGCCTTGTACCAGATCTTAGATGAAAAATTTTCAGTTTTCTCTAATTGATTATGATGTTAACTGTGGAATTTTCATAAATGGTGCTTGCTATGAAAAATTTCTTTTATATGTATTTTATTGAGATTTTGTTTTTTTTTGAGATGGAATCTTGCCCTGTCACCAGGTTGGAGTGCAGTCGCACGATCTTGGCTCACTGCAACTTCCACCTCCTGGGTTCAAGTGATCCTCCTGTTTCAGCCTCCCAAGGAGCGGGGATTACAGGTGCCTGCCACCATGCCCCACTAATTTTTTTTTTTTTTTTAATTTTAGTAGAGGCAGAGTTTACCATGTTGGCCAGGATGGTCTCCATCTCCTGACCTCGTGAACCACCCAAAGTGGAGAATATTTTTAATGATAAAAGGGCATTGAACTTTATCAAATGATTTTTCTGAGTCTATTGAGATGATCATATTGTTTTATATTTCATTCTGTTAATGTGGTGTATCATATTGGTTGGTTTGCATACATTAGACCAAACTTGCATCCCAAGGATAAATCCCATTTGGTCATGATATATAATATTTTTGCTGTGTTGTTCAATTTGATTTGCTAGCATTTTATTGATAATTTTTGCATCAATGTTCATCCAAGGTATTGGCCAGTAGTTTTCTTTTCTTGTGATGGTTTCCTCTGTCTCTGGTATCAGGGTGAGTCTGGCCTCATAAAATATGTTTTGAAATATTCTAGCCCTATTTTATGGAAAAGGTTAAGAAGAATTGGTATTAATTATTTTTTCAATGATTTGTAGAATTTAGTCATGAATTAATATTTTCCTGGGCCTTTCTGTTTGAGAAGTTTTTGATTACTAATTCAGTCTCTTATTTTGTTATTGATTGGTTCAGGCTATTTCTTTTTGATTTAGTCTTGTTAGGTTGTATGTTTCTAGGAATTTGTCCATTTCTTCTGGGTTATTCAGTTATTTGTTACATGATTCTTCAAAATAGTCCCTTATGAACTATGTTATTCTTGAGGCATCTATTGAAATGTATTCACTTTCCTTTTTGATTTTATTTACTTAGGTCTTTTCCCTTTTGTTCTTAGTCTAATTAGGGGTTTGCTAATTTTGTTTCTTTTGGCAAAAAAACCAACTCACTTTAAAAATTCATTTTCTATAGTTTTAAAAACCTTTATTTGATTTGTCTATAATCTTCATTTTTTTTTCTTCTAATAAATTTGGGTTTAGTTTGTTACTTTTTTCTGGTTCCCTGAGGTATATATTTAGGTTATTTGAAATGATCCTCCTCCTCTTCCTCTTCCTTCTCCTCCTCCTCCTCCTCTTCCTCCACCTCCTCCTCCTCCTCTCCTCCTCCTGCTCCTTCTGCTATGCTACCTGACTCCTAACAGGCTCTGGACCGGTACCGATCTGCAGCTCCCTGGTTTAGGGAATAATGACAAAAAAGTAATGTTAATACATGTTCAGTACAGGCAAAACCATCCCACATTTTTGATCTGTGGTTGGTTGAATTTGTGGATGCACAACTTGTGAATAATGAAGGCTGACTGTAATGAGTAATGATGAAATATAACTTTTTGGCTCACATTTACAATCTCCAAGTTTGGATCATTCTGCACAAAAAGATGAGCTTATGTGAAAGCATGTGATAGTATTTTGGTTCTTCAAATTTCTACTCTGACCTCTTCAGTGCTAGTGCAGAGGCAAAAAATAAAAACAAAAAACACCCTTTGATGTCTATTGTATGTATGTTACTGTTGACACAGAGAGAATAAGACAAAAATTATTTTCCTAATAGATCTGGTGACTGATATGTAGGGATTCAATAAAAAGAAAGAAAATAAATTTGTAAATGATAACTTGAAAAATTACCTATATAAATGCATAAAGAAAGTTAAAAATGAGTTGTTTATTTAGAGTTCTGTAAAGAAGCCTATTTTAACTTTTATATTTAGGGAAAAGCACAGGGTATTTGGTTTTGCTTGCTTTAAGTGACTTCACGACCCGTCATTATTCTTATTCTGTGCCTGTTGGGAAGGGAGAATGTTCAGTCAGTTCTTTTCTTCTTAATTATTTCCTTCCTCAAATGCTGCCTACTCTTTCTGTCTCAGCTGGGTTTAAGGTGGGTGAACATAAAGGATGGAGAATAGATAGATGGTGGAGAGCAGAAAAGTTCTTATTTTGATAGCAAAAGATGGCTCTACATTTTCTGATCCCAGTGAATATTTGAAGCTGATTCTTTCCTTTGTGGAGAATTTTTATGGGTTATGTGGAAGTCTGCCTCCATGTGTGGACATCTCTTACTTGCAGTCTCCTCAAATTTTACTATTTTATTCCCTGTTCAGTTCCAAAGACTCATCTCAAAAAACCCCCTTCCTTGCTAATCCCTCACCTAACCTGGCTTTTTTAATCTCTGTGTGGTTAACAAGCCCAATAAACATGTAACTGTTTTTATCCCCCCAAGTTAAACTCCTTTATGACTTTGGCATTTTATGTAACATCTCGTTTGGAATGTAGTATTTATTCTACTTGAGTAGTTCAGCTTAATCATAGGCTCCCATCATGAAACCATATTGGAAACCCATGTTGAGGGAGGATCTTTTTGCAATTAGCAAAGCTTTGAGTTCATAGGGCCTGAAAATTTCACTGGAAATCATAAGGCTTCTTTTCTGTTCTTCCTTGGGACCTGCCAGAATCACAAAAATGCTTTGCTTTCTGTCATCCAAAGAGTGATTAAGGTCTCAATTACCCTTATTCGATTCATTGGCTTTTCCCTGTGATGGGGGTAGTGGTGAAGTGTGTGCAGGAAGAGGGAGTTCAGGAGCCGCCATTCATTCTTATCACACAAAGGCATTTTATTTTCAACAGTTGAAAACAAAAATATACCCTATGATAATATTAAAGGTTCTCTATATTAAAAATACCCCCAATTAAAAAGTTTTTTTCCTATAGAGTTAGCCATAATTCATTTATGATTTTTCTCTATTACTTGGAATTTATTCTCTAGATAATTTATTTATTTCTCTCATTTTTCTCAAGTTGCCCTTACTGTATTCCCAAAGGATGGTCAGTCTTTCAGACTTTTGGTCTACACTGCATTTGCCTCATGAGAACAACAGACACTCACAAAAATGCAAGCCAACTATAGCTTTTAAAACTTCCTTTTGTTTAAAAAAATGTCAAAATGGCTTTTTCTCATAAGACTAGAATGTCAAACATAAAATGTAAAAATAAAATTCTCATTGGACTGGTATATGTTCAGTTTTCTTCCTATTTCTTCAACTGAATGTTGTTTTAAATTTATGGGAAATCATTCATATACTTCTTTTTGGTTCATGGCTATTTTACATTTGTTCATCTGTTATTTTCAGTTTAAAGATGTAAGAAAAAAACTACATAAATCTTTGAAATAGAGTCAAGAGTGTTGTTTGCATAAGGATATTTCTACCAATTCTTTAGGGAGAGACACTGTTGGTCAATGTTTCCACCTGTATTAGTAGCAACAATGGATTTGGATGTGAAGAAAAGAAATTTTATTGGCCTTATACTACATGAGATTTTTTTTCCTCTGAATATTTTAAATGCTCCTTTTTACTGAAGTATAGTGTATATGGATACCCTTCCTTCTTTCCTTCCTTCCTCCCTCCCTCCCTCCCTCCCTCCCTCTCTCCCTCCCTCCCTCCATCTGTCCCTCCCTCCCTCCCTCCCTTCCTTTCTTTTTTTTCTTTCTTTCTCCCTTCTTTTCATTTCCCGTTCCTTCCCTTTCTTTTCTATTTGGGTGTAAAATCCAGTTTCAACACTTGGAAACAATGCCTCTGTTCCCTAATCTATAAAATTTGATGATAATATCAATCTTAAACGTAAGGATAAAATGAAGCAATGCATATGAAGAGCCTACATGGCACAATACCTCATTTTGAAAAGTTTGACAAAGGTATGGAGGAAATGAGAAATGCCATAAAAAACATTGGGTATGATCTCAACTTAGTTTTATTTTTGTAATCCTGTTATTGGTGTTCCCTGCTCATCAGGAAAGCCCAGGCGGTGCATTAACTTTTTTCCATATTAAATAATTCTGCTTTATTTTTTATATTAAATAACACTAACACAGGATCAAGACTTCATCCTGATCATTTTTCAATGATGGATTCACATTCTACATTGGTTTTGTGATCTTGCTAGTATTAGAGTGTAAAATATAGTTATTACCTGTTACTTGTGACTATGTTCCTTCTTGATACTGCTATTTTCCATCCTGGGTGAGATCTATAATTCTTGACTGTAACCCAGACCAACCCACCAGCTGCTTAATAAAGAACTTCATCTAGAGTCTGCTTCAAATTGGACAAACCTCCTAGAATCATAATTGTGCCATCAGCTGAATGAGATGAATGAAGACCTTTCGATGACTCCAGCCTCAATCTTCTTACACTGGATATTAACTCTGCCTTAGATCTGATTCAAGTTTCCATGTCACTTGTGTTATTTCAAAACATAGTTCAAAAATTACTACTGTTTGAATTATAAGAAAGATTAAAGAGAATAAATTAAAATATGCAGATTACTCACCGCTGAGGTTTAACAATTGTCAGAATTTGGCCACATGTATTTCAAATCCTTAAAAAGACTATTAAGGGGACAAATGAAATTATTTCCCTCCCTTCTTACCTGCTTTTTCCTTCCCTAGAAGAAACTTATCTTTTAAAGTCGATGTGTATTTTTTCTATGTTTTATAATTTGCCATATTCTCATAGCGTGCTTTTAAAAGTCGTACATGATATAGCATATCATCTGTATATCCCTGAATTATATTTTTGTCATTCAATAGTCATATTTATGTTCAATGATGCATTTATAAGTAGGTTATTTTACAGTTTCACACAATAAAATTTCATTTTGTGTGTGTGTTGGACATTTGAGTTCCCTTAAGGTTTTTTTTTTTGTGTGTGTGTGTGTGGTTGTGGGTTCATTTTATTTCTTTTCTTGCTTATGATTTTTTTTTCTTCTTTTAAATATATTTTATTGCACTTTAGGTTCTGGGGTACATGTGCAGAACATGCAGGATTGTTGCATAGGTACACACACGGCAATGTGGTTTGCTGCCTCCACACCCCGTCACCTATATCTGGCATTTCTCCCCGTTATCCCTCCCCAACCTCCCTACCCCCCGCTGTCCCTCCCTTATTCCCCCACAACAGTCCCCAGTGTGTGATGCTCCCCTCCATGTATCCATGTGTTCTCATTGTTCAACACCTGTGTATGAGTGAGAACATGCAGTGTTTGATTTTCTGTTCCTGCGTCAGTTTGCTGAGAATGATGGTTTCCAGATTCATCCATGTCCCTACAAAGGACAAGAACTCATCATTTTTTAATGGGTGCATATTATTCCATGGTGTATATATACCACATCTTGCCTGTCCAGTCTATCATCGATGGGCATTTGGGTTGATTCCAGGTCTTTGCTATTGTAAACAGTACTGCAATGAACATACGTGTGCATGTGTCTTTATAATAGAATGATTTCATATATTTTTGGGATACCTGTCATTTTTTATTACATGCATAGAATGTGTAATGATCAGATCAAGGTATTTATGGTGTCCATCCCCTTGAGTGTTTATCACTTCTATGTGTGGAGAATATTTTAAGTCTTCTGTTCTAGGTACTTCAAAATATGCAGTATGTTGTTGCTAACTGTAGTCACCTTCCTTTACTATGGAATATTAGAACTTATTTCCTCTAAGTTTGTACCCATTAGTCAATCTCTATTCATCTCTTCCTCCCACACGCATAGCTTTCCCAGCCTCTGGTAGTTATCATTCTACTTTCTACCTCCATGAGATCAACTATTTTAGTTCCCACATATGAGTGAGAATATGCAGTATTTGTCTTTATGTGCCTGGTTTATTTTACTTAACATAATGACTTCCCGTTCCACCCACATTGCTACAAATGACAGAATTTCATAGATTTTTAAATAGATGAATAGTGTTCCATTATGTATATATACTCAACTTTCTTTATCTATTTGTCCATTAATGGACACTTAGGTTAATTCAGTCTCTTGGCTATTGTAAAGAGTTCTGCAGATAAGCACACATTTTTATTATTACAAATAACAGCTAGAGTAACATCCTCATACATGCAGGTTTTCTTGACATATATACAAGAATATATATTTCAAAATGGATTTTCTGTGTTGTAGTGCACCTATATCTTTAGACTCTTCTTGGTATAGAGTTAAACTAATGTTTCTGTCCACCATGTGGACTGCCATGGTTGGCTGCCATTCCAAACAGAGAAATCATCTGGGATAAACTGTACCTGGCATATCATACTGAGCCAACAGTATAGGATGAAACCTGTCTTTAGTCACCATCATCAGGGCACGGTAGTTCCTAAAGTGCCTATATAACTACACATTAATAACATCCTGCATGATTAATTTACTTTACAAGAGTTTATATATCCTGATTGGAAAATAATTCTACTAGATTAAGAATACTGTTACCCAGTAGGCTCTGGGAAGATAAAACAGAATCTTTCATTTTCTTTGAGACTAGAAAATGATAAATAGGAGTATTTTTTAGCAAAAATAAATTTTGCTGAAGTCATGAAAACACATCTTAAAAATAGACAAAAATCCACTTCATTGGGATTTTGTTATTTGGCTTAAAATCTAGTTGGCAATTAATATTTTCTGCATAAAATACAGCTGGATCATAGCTAATCACTCACCTATTTGGATGTAAATGTTAATTGTCAAGTGAAAAACCCTTTTCAGAATAAAAGTAATACTTGAGTTCTATGCAAAAAACAAGTAAAAACACACAAAAATGACTTACTAAATTTGAGTTTATCGTAGCAATGAAAAGAGCATGATTAAAAAACACTGATTTTGGAGTAAGAAGTCAATGAATCATATCTCTCCAAGACTTTGAGACACAGAAAAGTACTAAAAAACTATTAGTTAAAACATTTAAGTGAATAACTAGATATAGTCATGTGCTGTGTAATAATGTTACAGTCAACAATGGACTGCATATACAATGGTGGTCCCATAGGATTATAATGTTGCATTTTCACTATACCTTTTTCTGTTTAGATATGTTCAGATACACACTTAATTGTGACAAAGTTGTCTACAGTGTTCGATACAGTAGCATGCCCTGCAGGTTTGCAGCCTAGGAGCGATAGGCTACACCATCTGGACTAGGTGTGTAGTAGGCTATACCATCTAGGTCTGTGTAAGTACTCTCTATGATGTTTGCACAACAAAATGGTCTAATGACACATTTCTCAGAATATATCCCCCATCATTAAGTAATGCATGACTAAACAAATAACAGGAAACACCTTTGAGAAACAAGTCCATGACTAATTTATCCTTGTTTGATTTGTGGCTTCAAGCACAGCACCTTGTACGCAGAAAATATTAAATAAATAGCTATTGCTGATCAAATGTATTCATGAATGAATGGATGAAGTTTGAAGTGATGAAAAGAGATGCACAGTTAATCTGCTTTATTTTTAGGAGTAAAATAATGCAATGGAATATTAAAATAAGAAAATAATTCTGATATCACATTTTGCTCTAATTTTAAAGCCTTTTTTCATATTAGATATTCTTGTTGATTCAAAATTAGAAAATATATCCATTCTCTAATACTTAATACCCATTTCCTAGCATGGCATTTGTTCATTCAATTAAAGACTTTCAGCAAAATGCCTTTGACATCTATGGGATCATTTAAAAAATGTTCTGGGGACTTAATTATAATTCTCCTCTAAGCTTTTGAAGCTTAGCTAAGACTATTACCTAGTCTCTTGGGTTTTGCTACTACCATGTGCTAGAATGTGACAGATGTTTAGATAGCTGTGACCAGGCGGACTGGTCACTTCAAAATTTGTTTGAGCCATATTCAAGAGAAAACATAATGTTGAGACAGAATGCTGAAAAATGTGTGAACAATGAAATTAATTTGATATGTTATGACCAATAGTATTCTTTTCAATTAGATAAAATAAATGTATCGGAATACATTGAACATAGGAAGCATTGTTTCATGAAGTGTATGAATATATACTTGAATACAGAATTGTGATCTAAAATATATTTCCTCCCATGGTTGCAATAAAAATATTTGAAATCCACTCCCTTAAGGGACACAGAGGAATAGGAACCTACTTAAAAGTGATGACAATAAATAGACAAAGGCAAAATCCAGGAGAAGGCATTATCATGGAAACCAAGGATAGTGGGCATTTTTTTTAAATATATATACTTTTTATTGCATTTTAGGTTTGGGGGTACATGTGAAGAACATGCAAGATTGTTACATAGGTACACACATGGCAGTGTGATTTGCTGCCTTCCTCCCCATCACCTGTATCTGTTATTTCTCCCCATGCTATCCCTCCCCAACTCCCCACCCCCTGCTGTCCCTCCCCTTTCTCCCCCCGA
>PVKV010037128.1:0-15101 GCA_004027835.1 Alouatta palliata
GTTTGGTTTGGTTTGGTTTGGTTTGGTTTGGTTTGGTTTGGTTTGGTTAAGGCAAAACAATAGGAAGAATGACACTGGCAAACTGGACTGGGAAGAGAAAAGGAAAACAGAAAAATTAGCATCCATTTAACAATAAAATAGAAATAGCATTTGGTTGAAGGGATGCTTTTCTCATATCTTGCTTGAAGCATTTACAGACATCAGCTCTTTCATCCTCTCTTTGCTACAAGCTGTGGAAAAATTGATTCAACTCCTTCCAGCTTAGAGCTAAGGAAAAGCCTAAAGAGCTGAGTCTCAAACACTGCCCCGTTTCCCCACCTGGCCAGGCCACCCCATCCTTGCTCAGTCTGTTTCCTGTGTCGAGAATCTCTCGCCTTTCTACTCCCTCCATTCCAAGGAGCTGCTCCAACACCTACACACCTTCTCTATTGAAAATAGCTGTTTCATTAGACCTGGCCTTTTCTGAAAACAGTCAGGTAGTAAATATTTTAGGCTTTTTTTTCATGGCCATCCTGTCTCTGTCGTAACCAGCCAACTCTGCTGTTGCAGCATGAAAGCGGTGATAGATAATACATAAACAAATGGGCATGGCTGTGTTCCAATAAAACTTTATTTGCAAAAACAAACAGGCTGTAATCCAGAACACTGACAACACCAAATGCTGGCAAGGATGTGGAGCAACAGGAACTCTCATTCATGGTTGGTAGAAATGCAGCATGGTACAGCCACTTTGGAAGACAGCTTGACGGCTTCTTACAACACTAAACATGCTCTTGCCATATGATCCAGCAATTGCTCCCTTTGGTATTTACCCAAAACAGCTGAAAACTTATGTCCACACAAAAACCTGCACATGGATGTTTAGAGCAGCTTTACTCATAATTGCCAAAACTTGGAAGCAAACAAGATGTCATTCAGTAGATGAATGGATAAATAAACTGTGGTCTATCCAGACAATGGAGTATTATTCAGCACTAAAGGAAATGATCTCTCAAGCCACAAAAAGACATGGAGGAAACTGAAATGCATATTACAAAATAAAGAAGCCAGTCAGAAAAGACTACATACCGTATGATTCCAACTACATGACATTCAAGAAAAGGCAAAACTATGGAGATGGTAAAAAGATCAATGGTTGCCAGGGTTAGTGGGGAGGGAGGGGTGAAGAGGAAGAGCCCAGAGGATGTTTAGGGCAGTGAAACTACTCTGATGATACTGCAATGGTAGATACACATCAGTATACATTTGTCCAAACCTATAAAATGTTCAAACACCATGAATGGTCCAGAATGTAAACCGTAGACTCTGTGAGTGACAATGATGTGTCAATGTAAGGTCATCAGTTGTAACAAATGTGTCCCTCTGGTGGGGGAAGTTGATAATGGGGGAAGCTGTGCATGTGTGAGGGCAAGGAATAAATGGGAAATCTCTATACCTCCCACTCAGTGTTGCTGTGAACCTAAAACTGCTCTAAAAAATAAAGTCTAGGCTGGGCACCGTGGCTCACACCTGTAATTCCAGCACTTTGGTATGCTGAGGTGGGCGGATTACAAGATCAGGAGTTCGAGACCAGCCTGGCCAACATGGTGAAACCCCATCTCTACTAAAAATACAAAAATTAGCAGGATATGGCGGCACATGCCTATAGTCCCAGCTACGTAGGAGGCTAAGGAAGGAGAATCACTTGAACCCAGGAGGTGGAGGCTGCAGTGGGCGAGATCACACCACTGCACTCCAGCCTGGGCAACAGAGCAAGACTCTGTCTAAAAAAAAATAAAGTCTATTTTAAAAAAGCCAAATAGTTGGTGGCCACGTTTGGCCTGCAGGCCGTTGTTTGCTGACCCTTCCTTTGGACTCCAGGGAAATTTGCCATCAATGACCATCATTCACTGCATTACTTTATAGTAGGTAGATGTACCCATTTGTTGCCCTCAGATGCAAACACTTCAAACATAAAGACTGTCTCTTCTTATCCCATCTACTAGCCTGAATGTTTGTTGGATTAAATTGGCCTGAAGTGATGTAACCCAGCTACTAAAGACAGAACACAGCTCACAGCTTTGTCTTTCCTGGGGCATGTCTGTAGCATCCAAGACCAGCCCTTTGACCACTTGTCCACCATAGGCCCTGAAAAACAATGTCCCTGCCTGCCTGCTACCCTGGGTACCTTGCTTCCAGAAGCTTCCAGATGAGCACAGTCAGAGTGCCTTCTCTAAGTGTTTGGTAGAGGGTGTGGATTAAATAACTTTTAAAGCAAACTTCAAAATTCCAACGCAACGTTGCTCAACCTGGCTGTCACACCTCCTTCTCTCACCTGTGGTCACTGGTTTGCAGTCTAATCGAATATTTATGTTGCTCTTGGTTTTTTAGCCCACTTACAACATTCAAATGTAACAAACTAGCATTTACTGAGCGGCTACTACCTGCCAGTTGCTCTGAACATTTTAAAGAGACGTCCAAGGAAAAAAGACGGGATTTTTACTTTCCATGGTGTGCTTTGAATTTTTTACTATGTACATTATTGTACTATGTACATGATTTCAGATTACACTTGTAATCCTAGCACTTTGAGGGGGCTGAGGCAGGCAGATTACTTGAGGTCAGGTGTTCAATACCAACCTGACCATCATGGCGAAACCCCATCTCTACTAAAAATACAAAAATTAGCTGGGCATAGTGGCGCACACCTGTAATCCCAGCTATTTGGGAGGCTGAGGCATGACAATCACTTGAACCTGGGAGGCAGAGGTTGCAGTGAGCCAAGATCGCGCCACTACACTCCAGCCTGGGTGACAGAGCGAGATTCTGTTTCAAAAAAAAAAAATTACTCAGTCTCAGGTATTTCTTTTAGTGGTGCAAGAACAGCCTGATTTAGTCACATTCTGCCAGAGCTCCCTGTGCACCTTCTGGAGCCTGTGTTTGGTCCTCAAAAAGTGACCAGTGTGACTGAGGAACTGCCTTTTTAAAATTTTACTTTAATTTATATAAATGTAAATGTTAAAATAGACAATTCAGTTACTGAAAAATTTTATGTTTAGAACAATGCGGAGAGGTGACTCTATTGTTTCAATTGGAAATTTTTTAAAATTGAAAACAGATCAAATATTTTATGAAAATCTAGAGTTCAGATTGAGATGTGCCATAAGTATGCAATACATATCAGATATTGAATATTCAATACCAAAAAAATGCAAAGTATCTTATTCATAATTGTTCATATTGATTACATGCAGAAATGATGTTTTAGATCTCTTCGGTTAAGTAAAATACATTAGTAAACTCCATTTCACCAGTATCTTTTTTCTTTGTTTAATGTGGCTACCAGAAAATCTTTAATTAATGTGTAGTTTAACATTCCATTTCTATTGGACAGCACTCTTCTAGGCAATTTCCCAGTTGTCCTTTGCATTGGGAAATGGGCCAGAAATTTTGGCTGCTCCTGGCAGGCTGCCCTCCTAGAATTAACAGAATAGCATCCTCAGCAGAAACTGCTCAGCCTTTGAGGCTCGGGAGATGAAAAGAGAGAGAAAGGAGGCGCACTGGCAGGAAGAGCTGGGCCTGACTTCCTTGGAAAAGCCAACCCTGGTGCCAGTGCCCCACCCTCCCCGGGATCCCTGTGGGCCCACAATGGGCCCTCTCTGGGTGATCCACGGATGGTAAGCACATGGTGCAGGCTCTCCAGAGACACAGGGCCCATAGAGGGATTCATGCAGAGGCACAGGATGTGCAGAATCATCTATTATCATTCACCCGAGAAGGCCGGGACTTCTCCAAAGTTGAGGTGGCAGGGAACAAGGTTGGCAGGGATTCAGACCTCTCCAGCCGGCCTCTGTGGTGGCTCTGCAGAGTCTAGTGGTGACTGAATCTACTGCTAAGCCAGATGCATAAACTCGGGCATCAGAACCCCTCTCTGAGTCTTGATTTCCACCCGTAAAATGAGAGAGTTTACAAGCTCTACTTTAAAATGTGGTAACTCAACACAACTGCCTTTTTCTCTACAGAGCATTGGCAGAGTCGTGGGGTTCCAGTCAGGCTCAAGGCTAGGCCTTTATTTTTCTCCTAGAGAGCTCACGCAGGAGTTCATTTCCATGCCCCATGCCCAAGGCCAGGTGTCCTTGAAACGTAGCCAAAGCTCATTAAATGTACACAGAAGGGAGGGCCACTGGGACGGGAGGGCCAGCTCTGCTCAGCATGGCCAGCGCCGGGTGTGTAGCTTTCTGTGACCCATCTCCTCGGGCAGCATTTTCCCTGCCTCTGGGGAGCACCTCCATTCCAGAAGTCTGAGTTGGAAATGCACAGGATGAATTTGGGCACATGTCCTCAGTCACAAATGCCAACAGAATTGAAATATCCAGCAAAGTGCTTTCCAGACTCCTGCTGCCCAGAGACCTGGGAAGCCAGACAGTGGTGAATCCAAGGGTGGAGGTAGAAAGAGCTGTGCAGTGGAAACTCAGAAACCCAACTCCAATCCGGACTCAGCCAACTGCTAACTCAGTGCCGTGGACAAAAGAATAATAACAACATGTGTGTGTGTGTGTGTGTGTGTGTGTCCCCATGTATCAGGCCCAGAGAGGAAATATCACCCTGAGTAAAGAAAGAAGCCCTTGCCCTTCTGAGGCTTCCACTCAATTATAAGATAAGCAGCACAAAAGGAGAGCCGATAAAGTGCAATGGCAAAAACATAGATGACAAGTTTTCCTCCAACGACAGGGACTGGGACAGATTTCCTGCCAGGGAGGCATTTGGGAGAACAAACAAGTGCAAAGTGCCCAAGAGGAGAGGCCAAGGAGGTTTCAAGGCATCCTCCCAGAACGCCAAGTTTAGTTGACCTCTACCTCCTCTCTGCAACTTTCTACAGCAGGGAGTTGACGCCTTCCTATCCTCTGAGACATAAAGTTTGTTTCAAACGATTCAAGGCTTGATTGTCCATACTTACTGTTATTGCATTGATATCACCATCAAGAGCATTTGTGATGGTCTGCTACCAGGATGCTTAGTGCATGTCTTATCTTTCCAATGGCAGAGTCAGGGAATATGTTCAATGCCTTCCTTCTCTTATTCCCTGCCAGCCTGCCATACAATCTCTGAGTTGGAAGGAACCCTGGAAATCATGCTATCCAGTTACCCATCTTCTCTCTCCTAGAGGCCTCTGCAAGACTGACAGGCATATGCATCTTTATTCTGTGTTTGTGCAAAACAGGATATTAAAACAGGTTCTGTTTTAGTATCAGCCGAGGCTCCAAGACACCAAGAGTGACTGCATCCCATTTTTAAGGAAGGTGGAAGACCACAAAGACTTAGATGGGAGTTAGTCAAGAACAGCTTTTTTTGTTTGTTTTGTTTTGTTTTTTGAGGAGTCTCACTTCTTTGCCTAGCCTGGAGTGCAGTGGTGCAATCTTGGCTCACTGCAAACTCTACCTCCCAGGTTCAAGCAATTCTCCTGCCTCAGCCTCCCCGGGAACATATTTTAAGACCCCAATCTATCACCACCAGAACTTTAAAGAATCTGGAGCCGGGCTGGGATTAGACAAGGATTTGGGGAAAGAGCTGCCAATGCTTAGACTCCCACCCTCCTTGGGAGAGGCTGTTTCTTCTCACCTCAAGCTGAGGCAAAGGGGCTTCCATGAGACCTCCTGAAAGGCTTGCAGCACGTTCTCTGGATCATGAGAGACTCCCTAGGTTGATGTCTGGCTCACCCTGAGCAATCTAAAGGGTGAGAGATGGCGGCAGGCCAGATGCGCTGAGGGTGGAGTGAGACAAGGTGGTTGTGTTGAGGGAGACTTACTTTTCCCAAGTTTGTCAGGGCAAAGGAGGTGTGAGTTTCCCATGGAGCAGAACTGGCCTAGGAGGTGGGGCACCAGCTGCTGGCGGGTGAGGGAGAAGCAGTGCAGGAACAATCAGAAGGGATGCATGCTCCCAGTCAAGCAAAGGCAGATAAGAGGCAGTTGCTGCAAATTACCCATGAAGGGACCCATGAGGTGAGTCATCTGTCAACCCAGATGGCTAGAACACCACCAGCAGAGTGAGTCTCTTCCCATCCCCTTTCCTCCTCTCTTCCCTTCTTGCCCTCGCCAATCCTGGAGAAGCCAAGGGGTGGGGGAGGTATGGAGGGAAAATGGAAGCACCAGGTAAAGAAGATAGAGGTGCACAGCCCCACAACCCCTTCTCACTGCAGGTGCCAGCCTAATGCAGCAAAGCTGGGAGAGAGGAAATTTTCATTTGAAACGTCAGTGAGAGGATTTAGGGTCCTTACCCTGGAATTGATGTATTAATTAACAATGGAGACAGGGTTTTGTGGAGGAAGTGATCGGATGATGTTTTCTTAGATAAGAGTGACAAAAGACGTTGTGGGACTTGCCCCACTTTTATCAAGGAGCTGAATAAAAACTGCAGAGCAAGCTTGATGAGACAGTGGAAGACCAAAAATACAGCTCATTTCTGTGGCATCCTACAAGTCCCTGCTTGTTCGATATGATGGTGTAATATACACACAATTTCCAAAGTTGGGATCATATGCTACATGGTATTCAAATCTTTTTTTTTTCTCAAAGAATAATATATCATGAAGTTTTTCCCTTGGAAGAAAATATTCATCTACAAGTCGAACATACACCATCTGGACATGCTGTAATTTATTTGCCCAATATCGTATCCAATGTTTGCTCTTGCAAATCACGCTAAAATCAAATATCCTATGCATAACTCTTTGCTTGATTTGACATATTTGATTCCTTCCTAAGGATAAATTCCAAGAAGTGGAATTGCTAGACTAATGGGTAGAAACCTTTTTAAGGCTTTTTATCTCTATCATCAAAGAGGCACAGGATCTCGAAACACGTTTTCACTAAGTAGGACCGAGTTGTCCAGAAAAGGCCTGAAGAGGCTGGATACGTCCTGTGGTCTGTGTAGCTGCACTCCTGTGTCGGCAGGGAAGCATGACAGTGACTATCGAGGAGGTTGTTCCACAGCTATGTAAGGGCAGTAAGAATCGCACCTAACAAGCTCACTCTATTTTTTCAATGATAAAATATACACACAGATTTCAAGCGATATTCACAAGAGTAACACTTGTGTCGACGCATCTTTGCCTGACTCCCTCAGGGGGTTAATGTCGGGGTGGGAGGGCAGTGCGGAGTATGGTCATGAGCACGAATTCTGGAGTCAGACAGCTTGGCCTCAGCTCTACCGTGGACTAAACCTGTTAGTGGAGCAAGTTACTTCTCTCTGTCCTGAGTTTCCTCATTCATAAACTTTCCAAATGCGATTAACTCCTGAAAATGCTTTACCAAGTGCCTGGAACTCAGTACATGCTCAGTCCGTGTTGTCATTAGTTGTCATTCTCTGCTCTTATCTTTAACAGAAGAACTGAAGCCAGATCAGCTACATCTGTCATTCTCAATTGGGAGTGATTTTGCCACACAAGGTATATTTGGCAGTGTCTGGAGACTTTTTTGATTGTCACAGCGTAGGAGGGAGAAAGTGCCAGTGGTATCTAGTGGGTAGAGGCCAGGGACACTCCTAAACTTCCATGTACCAGACAGACTCCCACGGCAGAATGTCAGTAGTGCGGAGTTTGAGAGCCCCGAGCTAAGCCATCCCTGGCACTCACCTGGGTGCCAGCTCTCACGTGAAGATGAGCACTGCACTTCTGTTTTGTGCAATGACATTTTTGTGTGGCATTTCTCTCCCACTGTCTCTGAGGTCATCTGGTATACTGAACAGGCAGGACTGCCCACACCTCCTGTCTAGCACTCCCAGTGTGAGAGAATAGAGAGGAATCTAGTTACCAGGGACATTCACAGGCTTCGGCTACAATGATGTTGCATAACAATTACAAATTTCTGACGCACACAAAATAAGCATTTATTTGCTGCTCACAGCTTTGAGAGGTGGTTTGGACAGTTCGGCTTCAGGTTATGGGTTAAGTTCAGATCTGCCCCATCTTCATGTTCAGAATGCATCTCATTCTGGAACCCAGGCTGAAACAAAACCCCTAGAATGTGGGTTCTTCCCATGGCGAAAGTCACAAAAGGGCAAGAAGAAACAGCAGTGCCTCCTGAAGCTCAGAACTGGCACAGTCCCTTCAGCCACATTCCATTAGCCAAAACCCATTTGTGGTCCCTGTTACCTACAGGAGAAAGTGCACATGCCTTAGGCTGCACTCAATCCTTTATTAAAATCAGGGAGACTATAAAATACTTTTTTTTTTCTTTTTGTCTTTAGCAGAACATAAAAGGGCTTCATTGTTCATCTCTGTCAAGTTCTGGCCAGTGATCAATAAGCAGAGATGTATGGAACATGTTGAATGGCATGTCCCGAGGACAGGACAGGTCTTCTCCCATTTCTCCTTCCTGCTGCCTGGGGTCCAGATGTAGTGGCAGGAATTTCAGCAGCCATTTTAGACCCTGAGGTCGGAAAGTATACATGGCAGAGCAGAAAGCGTAAGGCTCTTGGATCTCTGATAATGCATGGAGCTGCCTTAGCAGCCTGTACTTATTACCCATCTCCAAAATATTTTATATGAGACAATAGAGTCTTGCATGTTTAAGGCTTTGGAGTTGAACCTCTCACTTATAAGTAAACTTGATTTCAAAACAGACCTCAAGGATTCCCCGAGTTCACTGGCTGAACACACTTTCATTTCAGCGTGTTATACAATCACCTTCCTAACGGCAGTTCTGGTGTTCCCTACCCAGCCTTAAAGGACTGAATAAAAAACCTCTCACATCCAGATCAGTCTTTGCATTACAGATGCTAGTCTTGGGGGATGGGGGAGGGAAAGATAAAGTTTTACCACCAAAGAAGCCACTAAAGAAGTGCCAGGAAATTTGTATACATTGAGTTACCCATCAGTGGTAACCAGTGAATTCTATCATCTTTCTTCTGTGCAATATTAATATTTTACATTTTGAAACCGAAGTCCTTAAGCACAGCTGTTATCCTCCACTGCCTCTGGAAACTCCTCTCTGGTTCATATGGAAAGCAACCCTGTAACTCCCATTCCCTCCCCAAACCTTAGCGCTCACTGCCATCCTTTGTCTACTTCTGTCTACTTGATATACGCCAGTTCCTCTGCTGCCGTCCAGCTGCAGGACTTCTGAGCTTAGCATGAAAAGCCATCAAATGATCCTGCCCCACCGTCTCTACCAGACTCTATACATCAAGTCCTTTAATAACTTACTCTAATTCCCCTTATCTACACCTGTCTCATACTAATCCAGTATCTCGCTGGAACAATGAGGCTTCCAAATAGAGGTCATTTCTTCCACTGCCCATTCTCTGCATGGCCAGTGAACCGACAGAGTCATAAAACAGGGCAGAGATCGCAGAGTGCCTCCTGGGCACTGGTTTCCAGAGTGTTTTTATTTTAAACCTGGAACTCTTTGTTCACATGAAATCTTAGGTAAAGCCAAATATGCAAAGCAGGTGAAGACAGAGCCATTTAAATGGAAGGGAGATGGTGAGAGCAAGTTTGGAGGAAACCCAGCCCCACTCCCGCCCCTCAGCAGTTCTGAAGGGAACCCGCAGAAACCCAAGCATCTGAGTCCATGAATGTTCTTCCTTCTTCCCTCTGCTCAAACGCTCCTCCCCCAGGGGTTTGCTCTGATCATCTCCTCATTGCAATAAAGTATCTAGACAATGTCACCTTCCCTGGCCACGCCACATCACTCTCTATTCTTGCAGGCTGCATTAGTCTTGTGTCAGCTCAAGAATGGAATAACAAATGCGAACTTTGCCGAGCACAGTGGCTCACACCTGTAATCCTAGCACTTTGGGAGGCCAAGGCGGAAGGATCACCTGAGGTCAGCAGTTTGAGACCAGCCTGGTCAACATGGTAAAACCCCATCTCTATTAAAAACAAAAAAATTAGCCAAGTGTGGTGGCAGGTGCCTATAGTCCCAGCTGCCCAGGAGGCTGAGGCAGGAGAATCTCTTGAACCCAGGAGGCAGAGGCTTCAGTGAACCGAGATCGTGCCACTGCATTCCAACCTGGGTGGCAGAGTGAAACTCCATCTCAAAAAATAAAATAAAATAAAAAGAAATGCAAAGGAAACATATATGAGAAAATGAAGGGACAGAACTGGAACTGGTTGGGAAAGCTGTCAAACTGCAATAAAGATCTGCCCCTAAGTGAAGGAGAGAGGGAAGGAAAGGAGAGTGGGAGAGAGGAAGGATCATAGACTATAATACACTTCTACAAAAATTCCAGCAAGCCCTTCAGAGAGTACTCAAGCCAAAGTTTCCCATCGAGAAACCCCAAGTCTGCCTCAGTGTCCCTACCACGCTGGGACATTGAGGGGAACCAGTTCCAGTGCAAACACAGTGAGTGATGCATTCCAGAATGCAGCTGTGGGGGTTCTCAGCCACTTTCACACTCTGCTGCGTGAGTTCCCAGAGGCTCACTCTCGTGGCCACCACAATTTTCCTTCATAGTGCTTTCTCTATCTGACATTATATTTAGTATTATTTGTTTATTATTGTCCCCCAAGCTAAAATGTAAACTCTATGATGACAGGGGTGCGCCTGGCTTGTTCCCTACGGTATCCTCAGCTCCTAGAACAATATCTGGGAAATAAAAAGCAAATATCTGTTGGATGAATGGGCAGGTAGAGGGATGTTTTATGGGCTTCCAAGGAGTTATAACATGAAGAAAATAGTGTAAAGATCTCAGAGTTGTATTGTTAATCAAAAAGGAAAACGACGGCATCTTTTCATCTTGGGAAACATCTTGGAGAAAGAACAGACTGCAGCTGAGAGGGCTTCAGGAACGCTGCTGCCTGGGGAAAGAGATAGGATTCACAAAACAGGGGAATTCGGCCAAGTGCTTGAGTATATCAGGAGTTTGTGGATCAGGTTGCAATGCATCCAGGCTGAGAGACTTAAATTTACTTTCCTGAAACTAAAAGGAAGCCGATGGCCATGAAAATGCAATCTAATCTCCTCTTTAGAAAAGAGAGAGAGAGAGAGAGAGAGAGACAGAGAGAGACAGAGAGACACCAGCCTTCCTTTTCATGTGATCATTGTGATCTAGGTATGATGCCATCCCCATAACATCCTTCACCCTGTCCTGCATAAACCCTCACAGTGGAGTTCTGTTCTTTCAAACCCTGAGATCTAGATCGTGTGAAGATCTGACTCCACTATCTAAATTTCAGAGTCAGAAGATGTGAGAAGACTCAGACTTACGTTAACAAGGGTGTAGAAATGTGAAAGGAAAATGGCTTCTCTGTGAGTCAATATTGGAATTTCAAGTAATTTTTTTGCCCTTTCTTAAGAGCAAAAGAGTTCAGGGGCAGTGACTCACACCTGTAATCCCAGCATTTGGGGAGGCTGAGGTGGGAGAGTGGCTTCAACCTAGGAATTTGAGACCAGCCACTCTCCCACCTCGGCCTCCCCACATTTTTTTAATTAGCTGGGTGTGGTGGTGCACACTTGTAGTCCCAGCTACTCTGGAGGCTGAGGTGGGAGGACCACTTAAGCCCAGGAAGTGAAGGCTGCAGTGAGCTACGTTAGCACCACTGCACTCTACCCTGGATGAGAGAGCAAGACCCTGTCTCAAAAAAAAAAAAAAAAAAAGAGCAAAAGAGCCCAAATGGCATACAAGAATGTCTGCTCTTAGCTTACAGGGCTTTCCAAACTACAAAGGCTTCCTTTGGTATGAGAAATTCAGTGAATTTGTGTAACAAACCATAAAATCAAATGTATATAGTTAAAGAACTGGGACTGCCAAATAGAGTCTTCAGAATGGTTTTGCCTTTTTGATTTGCTGCACCATTTTTAGCCAAAGCTGGTGCAGTACTCTAAATATTCTGATAAAAATAGAATCTCACAGACCTCCAAAAGGCTAATGGCGACCTCCAACTTTTAATAACAGAGCTGAGGACCAAGGGAAAACCAAGGGGTTTGATGGATTCAAGATCATAAAAGCAACGTTAATTGTCTGCCCACTGACCCGGGGAGGAGGTTAGAAACGGGGCCGAAAGGATCACAGCAGGAAGAGAGACATGCCCAGAATGGACGAGGGGGGCTGTAAGCACCCCATCACCCCTTCCTTTCCACACCTTTATCTAACACACATGCTGGGCTTGGTAGTAAGCTATCACATAAAGAAAAGTCTGAATAAACAATTTGAGTAGCACTAGTCGATTCCACTGAGATGATGTAACACTTGTGTCGGATTCTTCATTCCCATAAATCCTGGAGTGTTAGTCATGTATCATTCCCTGACATATTTTCCCCTCCAACACTCAGGGGCTATCTCCAAAATGGGACAGATGTTATCTGGCACTCACCCTTTACTGGAGCTCTCAGTGGAAAAATTATGCAAAAAAAAAAAAAAAATATATATATATATATATATATATATTTCAGTGAACATTTACTGAATTCTGACTCTATGCTAGACCAAAGATCATATCATCCATCCCCACAAATAACTTAGAGAATAATAGAAGAGAAAGTACACAATGTGAACATAGTATGCTGAATCATTTAGAATGTGTTTGCCTGCAAGTAAGAGAATACCACCGCCCCCCCTACAAAAAAAATTGTGACTTAGACGTAGGGGGTTATTACTATATCTCACATATCCAAAAGTCTGGGAGAGAATGTTCTCAGGTTGGTTCGGCAGTTCAGGAATGGTAGGGATCCGGTTCACCATCTCTATGATTCTCTCTATGATTCTCATAGCTTCAAGATGGCTGCTGTGGCTGCAACCATCACATCCTCACAGAACTACATCTAATGGCAGCCTCCTTTGTAATCATGGAGGAAAATCTTCCCCAAGAATTCCTAGGCAGATTTCCCATCTGATCTCTTTGAGCAGAATTAAATCACATCCCCAGACTTTAGCTATAAGGCAGGTTGGGAAAGAGACTATCAGGTGTTTTCAGCTTTGGTTGAGAGAGACAAATTCAGCCAGCAAGGAAGCAGGCAAAGGAGTAATTGTAGGTGAGTAATCAACATGGTCTGGCGTATATGTCAGGGGCAATGACAGACAAGCACAAAGCAGGCCATGGGAGCATGGAGGAGGGGCACCTGTCTCATCAAGAGGAGGCTTCCTGGAGCTAGTGACTACTGAGATGAATATTAAAGAAAAAATAGGATTTAGTGAGACGAAGATCATGATAGAAAGGATGGAATGGACCGACGTCCCAGATAAGGGGCCAACATGAGCAAAAGCATAGGACTGTAAAATAACAAGATGTGGGCACCGACTTAGTGTCACTACAGCATCTAATGACAGGAAACAAATCTGTGATGTCTCAGAGGCCTGGTCATAAGGGCCTCCAGGGCTGTCTGAGGAGCTTAAACTTGCAACACGGGCCAAAGTTTGCAAACTTGGAGGCTGGAGGCCAAATCCAACCTACAGACATGTTCTGTTTGGCAGTCACATGAGGTTTGCATTCTGAGTATGAATGACTGGAGGCAGGGCATACTTCAGGGATGAATACTGGGTCTCCCCCTTTCTATTATCTTACACCTGGACTGTTTCCCTCAGTTATGCCGTCAGCCTGCTCCCTCAAGGCTTTTGAGTTCATGCTCCTGAATAGGCTCTGGAGAGCCATTGAAAGGTCTTACACAGAGCAACGGCACTACCTCTTCTGTATCTCATTCTCATATCATTCCTTCTGGCAGCATCCAGAAGTTGGAGTTATGAGGACCAGATTCGAAATAGGAAGACTGAGTAGAGGTATATTTTTCAGAACAGTTGGTTGCCAGTGTCAGAAACCTTACTCAAACCTGCTTAAATTATTTAAAAAGATATATTAGTTCTATAACTCTTTGGCGTCCAGGATTAGTTTAAGCCTCAACTATGGCTAGATTCAGGGGTAACGTGATGACAGTATGTCTCTCCATCCTGCTTTCTCATGTTTCGACTCTATTCCCAGCCAGGCTGTCTGCTCATGGAGAACATGGTCCCTGGCAGCCTCAGACTGCTGTGATCCTAAAAGTCAATTGTCGCCAAGAAAGGAGAACATCTTTCCTGATAATTCTGACAAAGGTCCCAGGTTAAATGAGATGGCATGTAGAAGAATAAATAGATAAGTAAACAAACAAAAGTCCCATGAAAGACTTTGATTGGCCTGGCTGGATCATGTGACCATTCATGATCTAAAACACAGTTTTCATATAAAGAGAATATATGGAACAGGATGAACAGTCACCAGAGGGTGGAACTCCAAGGACCCCATGTGAAAGTATGAACAAAGGAAGAGAAATCTGTGAAGAAAGGATGGTCAGAGAATTAGGAATAGAATCAGAATCAAATGATATCCCAGACACAAGGAAAGAAATATTTAGCACTGAGTGGGCAACTCTTTCAAGTTCAACTAAAGTATATTTCATTAATTTTTTTTAAACTGTGATATATTGGATCAGTAAAATGTTAGAATTACTTTTGGTAGAGTTGTGGGGACTTGGGGCAGGTTGAATAGTTGGCAATGTGTTGAGGCATGCATAGAAAAAGGAAAAGTAGAAACAAAACTGTAGATGACCTAAGAATTTCTGTTGAAAGAAACAGAAATAGAGTTTATAGAGAAAGAAACAGGACCAAGGTAAGATATTTTTGGCTGTAAAGCATTTGAATTAGCAGGTAGGAAGGAAGCCTGAAAATAAAGAAAAGAGAGTTACTTTTTAATTTTTTTATTATTAGTTTAATTTTTTTTTAGAGATAGGGTCTTGCTCTGTCACCCGGGCTGGAGTGCAGTGGTGCAGTCAAAGCTGACCTCAGTCCCACCCTCCCAGGCTCAAGCGATCCTCCACCTCAGCTTCTAGTGTACCTGGGACCACAGGAGTGCACTACCACACCCAGCTAATTTTTTTTAAGAGATGAGGTCTCAGTATGTTGCCCAAGCTGGTCTCAAATTCCTGGGCTCAACTGATCCTCCTGCCCCAGCCTCCCAAAGTGCTAGGATTACAGGCATGAGCCACCACACCTGGCCAACTGTAGACAACAGATGCTGGAGAGGATGTGGAGAAATAGGAACACTCTTACACTGTTGGTGGGAGTGTAAACTAGTTCAACCATTGTGGAAGACAGTGTGGCGATTCCTCAAGGACCTAGAAATAGAAATTCCATTTGACCCAGCAATCCCATTA
>PVKV010037130.1:0-15093 GCA_004027835.1 Alouatta palliata
AGCAATTCTCCTGCCTCAGCCTCCCGAGTAGCTGGGACTACAGGCACGTGCCACCATGCCCAGCTAATTTTTGTATTTTTAGTAGAGACGGGGTTTCACCATGTTGACCAGGATGGTCTCGATCTCTTGACCTCGTGATCCACCCATCTCGGCCTCCCAAAGTGCTGGGATTACAGGCGTGAGCCACCGCGCCCGGCCATTTTTTTTTTTAATTAGCCAGATGTGGTTGCTGGCACCTGGGATCCTAGCTACTCAGGAGGCTGAGGTGGGAGAATGACTTGAGCCTGGGAGATGAAGGCTGCAATGAGCTATAATCATGCCACTGCACTCCAGCCTGGGTGACAAAAAGACCATGTCAAAAAATTTTTATTTATTTTATCTTATTTTTGAGACAGAGTTTCACTCTTGTTGCCCAGGCTGAAGTGCAATGGTGCCATCTCACCTCACCAGAACCTCCACCTCCCAGGTTCAAGGGATTCTCCTGCCTCAGCCTCCCGAGTAGCTAGGATTACAGGCATGCACCACCATGCCCAGATAATTTTATATTTTTAGTAGAGATGACGTTTTATCATGTTGGTTGGGCTCATCTTGAACTCCTGACCTCAGGTGATCTGCCTACCTCAGCCTCCCAAAGTACCGGGATTACAGGTGTGAGCCACCATGCCTAGCCATTTAAAAAAATTTTTTTTAAAAACAATGGAGGTGGGGTGGGGTGCAGTGGTGCATGCCTGTGATCCCAGCACTTTGGGAGGCCGAGGTGGGTGGATCACAAGGTCAGGAGTTCAAGACCACCCTGGCCAACATGGTGAAACCCTGTCTCAAAAATAAAAAATAAAAAAAAAAAAACAATGGAGGTGGTACATGACTGGTATAAGCCACATAAATGCCAAGTCATTTAGATCCAAAGGTAAATTCTGCTTCTGCTGTGAGGAGCTATGGAACCAAGGCCAGTTACTGAATCACTCTGAACCTCACCCATGCAACAAATGTTTTCTGTGCACCCACGGGGGGCCAGGTAGTGTTCCCAGCACTGGGGTTATGGTAGGTCTAGTCTTGCCCTCATACAATAGACCTCTTAAGCCAAAGAGGGCATTACACCAGTAAAAAATTAATAAAATTAATGATTACCCAATGCAAAGTGCCTTAAAGGACTGAATAAGGTGTTAAGTTCAATAACGAAAGTATGGGGGCCTGTGTGGTGGCTCACGCTTATAATCCCAGCACTTTGGGAGGACAAGGCAGGAGGATCACCTCAGCCTAGGAGCTGATGACCAGCCCAGGCAAAATAGTGAAACCCTGTTTCTATTAAAAAACAAACAAAAGCAAGGCCCGGTGGCTCATGCCTCAGCACTTTGGGAGACTGAGGGGGGCAGGTCACCTGAGGTCGGGACTTTGAGACCAACCTGACCAACATGGAGAAACCCCCTACTCTACTAAAAATACAAAATTAGCAGGGCATGGTGGCAGACACCTGTAATCCGAGCTACTCAGGAGGCTGAGGTAGGAGAACTGCTTGAACCTGGGAGACGGAAGTTGTAGTGAGCTGAGATTGCGCCATTGCACTCTAGCCTGGGCAACAAGAGTGAAACTCTATCTCAAAAACAAACAAAAAACGAGGCACAATGGCTCATGCCTGTAATTGTAGCACTTTGGGAGAATGAGGCGGACGGATCACTTGAGGCGTTCAAGACCAACCTGGGCAACATAGTGAAACCCTATCTCTACCAAAAACACAAAAATTAGCCAGGTGTGGTGGCTCACGTGGTCCCAGTTACTCCCTGAAGTGGGAGGATCACCTGAGCCTGGGAGGTGGCGGCTGTGCTGAGCAGTGACTGCACCACTGCACTCTAGCTGGGGTGACAGAGCAAGACTGTGTCATAAAACAAAACAAAACAAAAAAATTTACCAGGCAACACAATCCAGCAATTCCACTTCTGGGTATTTATCCAAAAGAACTGAAAACAGGATATCCGCACTCCCATGTTCATTACAACATTATTCACAATAGCCAAGAGATAGCTAAATGCCATCAACAGATAAATGGATACAAAAAGTAGTCTCTGCATAAAATGGAGTATTATTCACCCTTAAGTCATAGAAAATTCTGTCACATGCTACAACACAGATGAACCTTAAAACATTATGCTGGCTGAGCACAGTGGCTCACGCCTGTAATCCCAGCACTCTGGGAGGCTGAGGCAGGCAGATCACAAGGTCAGGAGTTCAAGACTAGCCTGGCCAATATGTTGAAACATCGTCTCTACTAAAAATATAAAAATTAGCCGATGTGGCGCGCGCCTGTTATCCCAGCTACTCGGAAGGCTGAGGCAGAAGAATCACTTGAACCTGGGAGGCAGAGGTTGCAGTGAGCTAAGACCACGGCACTGCACTTCAGCCTGGGCGACAGAGCAAGACTCCATCTCAAAAACAAACAAACAAACAAACAAAAAGCATTAAGCTAAATGAAATGACCTAGTAACAAAAAGATACATATCTTATGATTCCACTTACATGAGGTATCTAAAGTAGTCAAACTTTTAGGAAGTAGAATGGTGGTTGCTAAGGGCTTGGAGAAGGGAAAAGGGAGTTGTTCAATGGGTAGAGTTTCAGTTTTACAAAATAAAAAACTTCTAGAGATATGCTACATAACAATGAGACCAGCCTGGGCAATACAGCAAGACTCCACCTCAATTTATTTTTTATTTTTTTATTTTTTTTTGAGACGGAGTTTCGCTCTTGTTACCCAGGCTGGAGTGCAATGGCGCGATCTCGGCTCACCGCAACCTCCGCCTCCTGGGTTCAAGCAATTCTCCTGCCTCAGCCTCCCGAGTAGCTGGGACTACAGGCACACTCCACCATGCCCAGCTAATTTTTGTATTTTTAGTAGAGACGGGGTTTCACCATGTTGACCAAGATGGTCTCGATCTCTTGACCTCGTGATCCGCCCGCCTCGGCCTCCCAAAGTGCTGGGATTACAGGCGTGAGCCACCGCGCCCCGCCACCTCAATTTAAAAAATAAAAATTGGCCAGGTGCGGTGGCTCACGCCAGTAATCCCAACACTTTGGGAGGCCAAGGCGGGTGGATTACTCGAGGTCAAGAGTTCGAGAACAGCCTGGCCAACACGGTGAAACCCCGTCTCTACTAAAATGCAAAAATGAGCTGGGTGTGGTGGTACGCACCTGTAATCCCAGCTACTTCGGGAGGCTGACGCACAAGAATAGCTTGAATGTGGAAGATTGAGGTTGCAGAGAGCCCAGATCATGCCACTGCACTCAAGCCTGGGCAAGAGAGAGAGATTCAGTCTCAATCAATCAATCAATCAATATTATAGCTGGGTGTGGTGGCGCATGCCTTGTAATCCCAGCACTTTGGGAGTCCAAGGTGAGTGGATCACTTGAGCCCAGGAGTTCAAGACCAGCCTGGGCAAGATGGCAAGACCGCATTTCTACAAAAAATAAAATTAATTAGGCAGGTGCAGTGGCATGTGCCTGTATCTAGTCCCAGCCACTCAGGTGGCTGAGGCAGAGGATCCCTTGAGCCCAGGAGTTCTAGGAGTCAGTGAGTTACGATTGTGCGACCTCCCTCCAGATTGGCTGACAAAGTGAAACACTGTCTCTTTAAAAAAAAAAAAAAAAAAAAAAGCTATAACCGGCGAGTACTAAGAAAAAAAAGAAAGACAACCATGGTAATTTTTTTTTTTTTTTTTTACCATTACCACCACCACCAAAAAGTTTGAGCAGACGAGGTAAGACATCTGTGAACAGCACACAGTGGAAGCTCTGGACTTTCTCCCGAGCAAGAGGAACTGCAGAGGCGTGGAGTGGTAGAAAAACACTTCTGCACATGCATCTCACAGAAGGAACAAATTTGGGCAAAAATTAAGCTTTTTGTTTTTTTTCTTTTTTGAGACTGGGTCTCATTCTGTCACTCCATGGCTGGTGTGCAGGAGTGTGATCACAGCTCACTGAACCCTCAAATTCCTGGGTTTAGGCGATCCTCTCACCTCAGCCTCCCAGGTAGCTAGGACTACAGGTGTGCACCACCATGCCCGGCTAATTTTTAATTTTTTTTTTTTTTTAGACAGTTTTGCTCTTGTTGCCCAGGCTGCAGTACAGTGGTGTGATCCTAGCTCACCAAAACCTCCACCTCCTGGGTTCAAGTGATTCTCCTGTCTCAGCCTCCGGAGTAGCTGGGATTATATTACAGGAACAAGACACCATGCACCGCTTATTTTGTATTTTTAGTAGAGACAGGGTATCTCCATGTTGGTCAGGCTGGTCTTGAACTCCCGACCTCAGGTGATCCGCCCACAGGCATGAGCCACTGCACACAGCCAATTTTTTTCTTTTGAGACAGGTTGTGGCTATGTTACCCAGGCTGGTCTCAAACTCCTGGCCTCAGGCAATCCTCCTGCCTTGGCTTCGCAAAGTGCTGGGATTACACGTGCGAGACACTGTACTTGCCCTCACTTTTAATTCTTTTTTAAAGATGTCATCTTGTTATGGTGCCCAGGCTGATCTTGAACACCTGGGCTCAAGAAAGAACGCCTCCCACCTGAGCCTCCCAAAGTGCTGGGATTACAGGGGTAATTAACCAAACCTGGCTAAGAATTAAGATTCTAAGCTTGAACCCTGGAGGCGGAGGTTACAGTGAGTCGAGATGACGCCACTGCACTCTAACCTGGACAACAAAGCAAGACTCTGTCTCAAAAAATAAATAAAAAAGAATTCAGAATCTATTATATATGAACATGAAAAGCTGGAAAGGCTGAGATATCCAACCTTGGCAGCTGGATAAGGAGATCTGAGCTTGGAGAAGTCTGGGCTATAGATGTAGCTTTTATCCAAGTGTGGTTTCTTACTAACAACAACAACAAAAGAATACAAAAAGTAAAAATAGAAAAAAGTAGCTTTGGGAGTTGTTACCTTCAGTTTGCACTTTTGAGTCTATCAGGCCTCAGGGGTAAACAGGTTTCAGAACTGAGGACACTTCTCATTGTCCTGCCCCTCAGCAAGGCGTTAGGTCCTCTGGCCCCAGGGCACCCTTTCCACCACTCTCCTAGTACTGACAGCACTTCTACCTGTGCCGCCCAGGGTAGCCTCTCAGAAACGCACCGATAACTATCTCCGGCCCCAGGGCGCCTTTCCCACCAACCTCCCGCAGACTCTGAGCAGTCGCTTCAAGTCGCGGCGCCCCCTGGCGGCAGGCGGCGGGAACTACATCAAGGTGGGTACGCACCAAGGTCCGGCCCCTGAAGAGACGCACAGGCTGGCTCGGGTCCCCCGTGCTGAGTGCAAATGTGCACAGCGCGTAGGCTGACTTGTCCTCGAAACCGGCCAGGAGCTGGTGGAGACCTGTGGGTGGGTACAGTAAGGGCTCAGTGCATCCTTGCTGGCCAGCTCCCACCCCCACTCCCCAGAAGCCCACCAAGGGTGGGGAGGGAGGAACTCCCTAAAAGGGGAAATTAGGTCTCAATTGGGGTAGCGGGGGCGGCAGAACCCAAGGCAATGGCACTAGGCTTGAAATGGAAGTCTCTGGGCATCCTCACTTCCCTCTGGCACAGGCTGACACAAGGCTTTGTTTAAAGTAAGAAAACTAAGGCCGGGCGTGGTGGCTCACGCCTGTAATCCAAGCACTTTGGAGGCCAAGGCGGGTGGATCACCTGAGGTCGGGAGTTCAAGACTAGCCTAACCAACATGGTGAAACCCCGTTTTTAAAAAATAAAATAAAATAAAATAAAAGTCGGAAAACTAGCCAATGCAGAAATTTTTCACTTTTCTTTTTTTTTTTTTTTTGAGACAGAGTCTTACTCTGTCGCTCAGGCTGGAGTCCAGTGGCGGGATCTCGGCTCACTGCAACTTTCGCCTCCAGAGTTCAAATGATTCTCTTGCCTTAGTCTCCCTAGTAGCTGGGACTACAGGCATGCACCACCACACCCGGCTAATTTTGTATTTTTAGTAGAGACGGAGTTTCTCCATGTTGCTCAGGTAATCCACCCCCCTCAGTTTCCCAAACTGCTGGGATTACAGGGGTGAGCCACCACGCCCGGCCCTAAATTCTTCACCTTTTAGAAAAACAGTGGCTGGCAGGGTGCGGTGGCTCATGCCTATAATCCCAACACACTGGGAGGCCGAGGCAGGTGGATCATGAGGTCAGGAGTTTGAGACTAGCCCGGCCAATATGATGAAACCCTATCTCTACTAATAATACAAAAATTAGCCAGGCATGGTGGCATATGCCTGTATTTCCAGCTACTCCAGAGACTGAGGCAGAAGAATTGCTTGAACCGGGGAGGCAGAGGTTGCAGTTAGCCAAGATGGCATCACTGCTCTCCAGCCTGGAAGACAGAGAGAGAATCAGTCTCCAAAAAAAAAAAAAAAAAAAAAAAAGAAAAAAGAAATACAGTAGCTGGGCGTGATGGCTTACATCTGTAATCCCAACACTTTGGGAGGCCAGGGTGGATGGGTCGCTTGAGCTCAGGAGTTTTGAGACCAGCCTGGGCAACATAGTGAGAGCTCATCTCTACAAAAAATACAAAAATTAGCTGGGCATGGTGGCTTACACCTGTAGTCCCAGCTACTCAGGAGGCTGAGGTGGGAGGATTGCTTGAGCCTGGAAGGTGAGCAGTGAGCCGAGACTGAGCCACTGCACTCCAGCCTGGGCAACAGAGGGAGACCCTGTCTCCAAAAAAAAATTAAAAACAAATAAAAATTAAAAAAACAGGTGCAGTGGCTCAAAAAAAACAAAAAAGAAAAATACAAGAATTAGCCAGGCCTGGTGGTGGGCACCTGCAATCCCAGCTACTCGGGAGGCCGAGGCAGGGGAATCACTTGAACTCAAGAGACAGAGGCTGCAGTGAGCTGAGATTGCACCATTGCACTCCAGCCTGGGTAACAGAGTGGGACACTGTCTCAAAGAAATAAAATAGGCTGGGAGTGGTGGCTCATATCTGTAATCCCAGCACTTTGGGAGGTGGGCAGATCACCTGAGGTCAAGAGTTTGAGACCAGCATGGCCAACATGGCAAAACCCCATCTCTACTAAAAATACAAAAATTAGCTAGTGTGGTGGTGCATGCCTGTAATCCCAGCCACCTGGGAGGCTGAGGCAGGAGGATTGCTTGAACCTGGGAGGCGGAGGTGGCAGTGAGCTAAGATTGTGCCACTGCACTCCAGCCTGGGTGACAAGTGAGACTCCATCTCTAAATAAATGAATGAATGCACAATAAAGAGGGAACATTTTGGCCTGCAACTGTGGGTGAAAGGATATACACTGCTGGGGTCCAGGGTCAGTCCTCCAACTCCCAGGGCAGGCCCTGGCTAAGGCAGTCATGAAGGCCAAGTCCCTCTTGAAACCCAGAATTAACTATAGCCCCTCTGTCCCTCAACCCTACAGCTCCCACCATCCCTCCCCTATGCGGTGCTCTCTGGAGTTCAGGGTAAGTGTGAGCTGCAGGTGCTAAATGGGGAAACTGAGGTGGAGGCTCCATGGTGAGAGCTAGAATCTGAGACTCCTGAATACTAACAGGGGCCCCTCCCCTACACCAAGTGCAGATTCTCATTCCCAACAGATCCACGGAAGAAACAAAGCAGATAATACCTTCTGGCTTTAACTTCTCCAGAAACCACTTTCTACAAGAGAAATAAAGAAGAGTCAGACACCGGGAGCAGCTGAATCTTCTTACCACTTTTTCCAGGCTGTTCCCTATTGACAGTCAAGGGGAAATGAAAAAGAATGCCTCCAAGGGCCAGGTGAGGTCTCAGTACTTTGGGAAGCTAAGGTAGGTGGATCGCTTGAGCTCAAGAATTTGAGAAAAACCTGGGCAACACGGCGAAATCCCATCTCTACAAAAAATACAAAACTAGCTGGGCACGTGCCTGTAGTCCCAGCTACTCGGGAGGCTGAGGCAGGTGGATAGCTTGAGCCCAGGGAGTGAGCTGTGATTGCACCACTGCACTCCTACCTCAGCGACAGACTGAGACCCTGTCTCACACACCAAAAGTAAATAAACACAAAAAAACAGCTGGTGTGGTGACGTGCACCTGTAGTCCCAGCTACCCAGAAGGCTGAGGTGGGAGGATCACCTGAGCCTGGGAGGTGGAGACCGCAGTGAGCCGTGATCATGCCTGCACTCTAGCCTGGGTAGCAGAGAGAGATTGTATCAAAAAAAATAAAAGAAAGAAAGAAAGAAAGAAATCAAGTATTACATCCCAACTTCCTTGTTTTCTCTTTCCTGAAATTAATCTACCTATAAATGTACTTCTCAAATGGGTGGGGTTCCCTTTACTATCTCCACTTACACAGTTGCATTCTCACACTTTACAAAAGAAAGACATGCTCCTCCTATCCCGTCTTTCCTCTGGACAATGTGAAAGGCTGTGATGCCAAGACAGTGAACGACCTGCAGTATCAGGTAGCTAATCATTTTGCAGTTCTAGTGATGTGGGGCCTGGGGCCCTGTAAGCGGGTGGAGGTGAACACTCACATGTAGGGGCCGGGGAGCCCTCCGAAGGCGTTGAAGCACAGACAGGTGTCCTCAACCAGCACGGGCCCCTGTACCTGCAGCACAAAGATATGCAGCCCTGAGACCCGTGACACCGTCCCCACCTGGAACCCCTAGGTCACCCAGACTGGGGCCAGCCCTCAGCTAGCTGAGATCTGTAGCAGGCAGAGCCACGGGAGCTGCCCTCAGCCAATCTCTTTTATCTTCATTTTAGAGACGAGGACACCAAAGCTTTGGCCGATTGTAAAGTTTGCTCCAGGCACAGCAGTGGGAGAGCTGGATTTGTACTCAGCCTGACTCTCCACAGCATGCTTTCTCAGTTCCACGAAGATGTGTGAACGCAGCAGTGGATGTGTGGGGAAGATGCAGGGTTAGAATGCATGTCTGAGCATTTGGGGGAAGGGGAGTCTGTGTGTATGTGGGTGTGTATGGTGGTGGTTTGGGGGACGTACCATATATTCAAGGCTGGCAAAGGAAGGCAGTGTTCCAAAGCCAATATTAACTGAACCCTAGAGGGCTCTCGGCAGGTCCTAGAAAGTTCAACAAACTGTCCCTACTCTGTTGTTTCTGGCAGGCACAGGCCCCCGAAGCTACCTGGACAAGAGGAGCAAGTATGAGACAAGGGCAGGGCAAGTACCTGGCGAGCTGCCTCCCGACATTTCTGTATGGAAATCTCATCTGGCTCCCCCTGGTACTCTGGCACTTATCAGGGAAACAGACACACAGAGAGTCAGGTCACAGGAATACAGAGAAATCCAACCATCTTTTAAAAATAAAACAAAATGGAGACATACAGTCAATTTTCTGTGCCACCAAAGTGCATGGAAGTTTATCTCCTAGAATCTGAATGACCTGTTCCAAAAGAAAAGAGAACATTTATCACCATCTAACGATTCCCCATTACTACGTGAGCACGTGAGCTGTCATCCACCTTTCTCATTGATAACTCTCCCGCCGATCTCCTAAAGCTCACCAACTCAGGACCATGAGCCTCACCCCAGCTTTCAGGGTCCCACCCCAGCAAGCCAGCCCCTTCCATCTCCTTACTTCTCTCTCTCTCCTACTTCAGGTCTCTGCTTGTGCTAAGCCCCCATCCAGAACATGCCCTTCCCTTCTCAGTGCTCCCAGAAACCCTAACCATCTTCCTAGACCAGGAATTCTGTATCAGAAGATACCCAGAATTCAGGAGGCCGGTGCACTCCAGCCTGGGCAACAGAGTGAGATGCTGTCTCAAAAAAAAAAAAAAAAAAAAAAAGACTACTCGTTCTAGGCCAAGTTCAAGTTCAAGTCCATGTTCTCCAAGGAGCCTCCCTTGGCCACTCTAGTGCCTTCTTTTTTTTGAGACAGAGTCTCACTCTGTCACCCAGGATACAGTGTAGTGGCACCATCTTAGCTCACTGCAACCTCCACCTCCTGGGTTCAAGCAATTCTCCTGCCTCAGCCTCCGAGTAGCCGGGACTACAGGTGTGTGCCACATGCCCAGCTAATTTTTGTATTTTTAGTAGAGAGGGAGTTTTGCCATGTTGGCCAGACTGGTCTTGAACTCCTGACCTCAGATGATCTGCCCGCTTCAGCCTCCCAAAGTGCTGGGATTACAGGCTTGAGGCACTGCACCCAGCTCCTTCTTTAAAGGAGAGAGGGCAATGTTCTCAGCTAGAGGTTTGGGGTCTCATGCCCACTGTCCTGCATAGCTCTGTTCTGGGTGGCACTGCCTGACTGGTCTGGCCTCAGAATCCCAAACCTTTTTCCATCAGAAGGCTCTGGTTCCTGAGAAGGCCACTCTGTCCTGGCACAGAAGTGACATCAGCCCCTCCCTATGTTACAGGCAAATGTAGGTTTCCCTAGTGATTACATCCCACGGGGTCTGCCTCAGACATATCCAGTGGTTGTCATCCTGATTCCCCACACATCACCACCACTCTGGCTATGGCTGATTGAATAGAGGAAAACCCTTGATTCAAGCAAGGACAATCAGAGCTGATATCTTGTAGAAGCCTCATTGTTCCATCCCCAGCAGGGAAGAAAAATGAAGGATCTGAACAGGAATAGGAATCCGTATCCAGAGAGAACGACAAGTCAGCTCCCTGAGGGAACCTCAGGTACTATGGGACATGGTAACACTAAATTCCCACAAGAGTCATCTGGTGGCTTACATGAGCTCCCTGTGTGTCTCTGTTACTTGCTAGCCACAAAGTCCTGCAAACAGAAACTTTGGATCCACTGCCACCTTTACTCCTCCTCTCTGTAGCGCTGTGAAGCAAATGTCCTGCATCACCCTCATTTCACACATGCGAAAAAGAGGTCAGAATATTTCAGGACGGTGGTGGGGCATGGAATGCTCAGTGAGGAACTCCGTCCTACGCCCTTTCTAGGTCCTTCCTGCCCTGGCCCAGCAGCGGGAGGTGGATAAGTCCAGGAAGAATATCGGGACCCTGGGTTGGGGTCTAGTTCAATAGGTGACCTCGGGGGCGGTTGTTAAAGGCCCCGCTACTCCTCCAGTTCCGGCGGTCGCTGACCACACAAGCCCTGTATCGGGATCTGTCAAGGCTCTCGTTTCCTCGCCCACCCCGGGGCGTCCTGACTCCGTAGCCGCTCCCTTTTTGAGCCCCAGCCTTTCCACACAATCGGGTGGGGACCCATCCTTCTCGGCTGATTCCGTTCACTCTCCATGCCTCCTCCCACGTGGTTCCCTCCGTCCGGAAGCCCCTTCTCCGCCCTATTCCCAGCCGCCTCCCAGTCAACCCCCAACACCCTCCCGGCACCTCCTCTAATTTCTTGGCGTTCCCCGTGACAAACACGATCTTCTTCCCCACCAAGGAAGCCGCCATAGGGAGCCCTTGTTACACAGCGGAGCCACTGGAAACTCCTTGGCGTTCAGTGGCAGGACACTTCCGGCTGGTGGCGGAAGTAAACGGCTCAGTTTCCGGCCAGGGAACCGGGAGGGGGTCGGAAAAGGGACTCGGACTCCAAGACACGTATCAGGTGGGTGGGTTCGCCGTGGTGGTCTAGCCCTCCGCGTTCGAATCGGTAGGGGCCTCCCGAGCCTGGAGATTGAGTGCGCTAAGACCTGTCCCTCCTGCTTAAGGGACGCTCTCTTCAAGAACCGGAAGAGCCCGCGCGCTGTGGCTCACGCCTGTAATCCCAGCATTTTGGGAGGCCGAGGCGGGTGGATCACTTGAGGTCAGGAGTTCGAGACCAGCCTGGCCAACATGGTGAAACCCCGTCTCTACTAAAAATACAAAATATTAACCAGACCTGGTGGCGGATACCTGTAATCCCAGCTACTCGGGAGACTGAGGCAGGAGAATCGCTTGAACTCAGGAGGCGGAGGTTGCTTTGAGCCGAGATAGCGCCACTGCACTCCAGCCTGGGCAACAAGAGCGAAACTCCGTCTCAAAAAAAGAAAAGAAGCCGGGCGCGGTGGCTCACGCCTGTAATCCCAGCACTTTGGGAGGCCGAGGCGGGTGGATCACGAGGTCACGAGATCGAGACCATCCTGGTCAACGTGGTGAAACCCCGTCTCTACTAAAAATACAAAAAAAAATTAGCTGGGCGTGGTGGCGCGCGCCTGTAGTCCCAGCTTCTCGGGAGGCTGAGGCAGAATTGCTTGAACCCAGGAGGCGGAGGTTGCGGTGAGCCGAGATCGCGCCATTGCACTCCAGCCTGGGCGACAAGAGCGAAACTCCGTCTCAAAAAAAAAAAAAGAAAAGAAAAAGAAAGAAAAAATGAAACGGAAGAGACCACTCCCACTCCTGCACCGTCCCGCCCCGCCTCTGCTTTCCGCTCTTCTCTGCGATGGGGTCTCCGAAAGAAGACTGCAGCTCTGTGCTCCTGAAGGTTTGCGCTCTCCTAAGGCTGTCTCAAAAAACTGCCTCCTAGGCAAAGGCTCCCAAACCTTCATCCTGATCTCACCCTCAGCCTTCCTTGCCAGCTGTGATCCACTGACTCGGAATTTAAGCTCGGCATAGCCTAAATAAAGCAAGCCCAAACCTAGTTTTCATTCCTAGGCTTGAGAGCTCAGTATCTAGACTCCCTCACTTCCTCATCCCTCCAGCCTCTCAAATCCATCACCCCTTCTCCAGGGCCACCGTTTCAGCCAGATCTTTGCATTCCAAACACAACAGTGAGTAGGAAGTGCCCTCTCAACGGTGGGTCCGGTGAACCTCCGCTGATAACTCTCTTTGGGGCAAGCCATCCGACTCCCTCCTCCAGAGACTCAGCCCTCTGCCTACAGCCTGGAATCCTGGGGCAGTACCTCTTGAATAGCCACTTCTGCCCATAGACAAGAAAGGGAGGGAGTCTGACTTTTCTTTCCTTTTTTTTTGAGATGTAGTTCCGCTCTGTCGCCCAGGCTGGAGTTTAGTGGCACAATCTTGGCTCACTGCAACCTCTGCCTCCTGGGTTCAAGGGATTCTCCTGCCTCAGCCTCCCAAGTAGCTGGGATTACAGACATCCACCACCATGCCCAGCTAATTTTTATATTTTTAGTAGAGATGGGTTTTTGGCATGTTGGCCACGCTGATCTCGAACTCCTGACATCAGGAGATCTGCCCACCTCAGCCTCCCAAAGTAATGAGATTACAGGCTTGAGCACCACACCCGGCCTCACCTCTCATTCTTAAATCCCAGTGCCTGGTACATAGTAGGTGTTCTGTAATGTAAGATCACAACTAACTCAGGCACGGTGGATCACTTGAGTCCAGGAGTTCAAGACCAGCCTGGGCAACATGGCAAAACCCAGTCTCTACAAAAAATTAGCTGGGCATGAGGGCACATGCCTGTAGTCCCAGCTATTCATAAGGCTGAGGTGGGAGGATCACCTGAGCCTGCGAAGTTGAGGCTTCAATGAGCCAAGAGTGCCACTGCAGTCCAGCCTGGGTGATGCGAGTGAGACCCTGTCTCAAAAAACCAACAACCGAAAAGATCACAACTGACATCTGTAATTGTAATTCCATAGATAACTTTTTCTTTCTCTCTCTCTCCTTTCTTTTCTTTCTTTCTTTCTTTCTTTCTTTCTTTCTTTCTTTCTTTCTTTCTTTCTTTCTTTCTTTCTTTCTTTCTCTCTCTCTTTCTTTCTCTGTCTCTCTCTCGCTCTCTCTTTCCTTTCCTTTCCTTTTCTTTTCCCAACAAAGTCTCACTCTTACTGCCCAGGCTGGAGTATAGTGGCGTGATCTCCGCTCACTGCAACCTCTGCCTCCCAGGTTTGAGCAATCCTCTTGCCTCAGCCTCCCGAGTAGCTGGGACTACAGGCATCCACCACCATGCCCAGTGAATTTTTGTATCTTTAATAGAGATGGGGTTCCACCATGTTGACCAGGCTGGTCTCAAACTCCTGACCTCAAATGATTGCCCACCTTAGCCTCCCAAAATGCTGGGATTATAGGTGTGAGCAGATATCTAAAGCCAAAGAATTGATCCTTCAGGACAGGGAGCCCCTTCTCTTTAGATCCTAGGCCAAATAAAGCTGTCTCAAGTGGTGGTACAAGTCAAAAACCAAAAAAAGGCAAATTTAAGAAACACATTTTAAGCAGAATTCCGGAAGCTGCAGAAACATTCACCAGGTGGAAATCCTCATAAAAGGAATCTGTTTTTTCTTCTACTTCTTTTTGTAAGATGCTATCTCTTTCTGTTGCCCAGGCTGGAGTGCAGTGGCACAATCTCAGCTCATTGTAACCTCTGCCTCCCGAGTTCAAGCGATTCTCCTGCCTCAGCCTCCTGAGTAGCTGGGACTACAGGCACGCGCCACCACGCCCAGCTAATTTTTTGTATTTTTAGTAGAGACAAGATTTCACTATACTGGCCAGGCTGGTCTTGAACTCGTGACCTCATGATCTGCCCACCTCGGCCTCCCAAAGTGCTGGGATTACAGGCATGAGCCACCGTGCCTAGCCTAAATGTGTAAATTTTTTTAACACATGAAGTCTCACTATGTAACCCAGGCTGAAGTGCAGTAGTGTGATCTTGACTCACTGCAGCCTCAACCTTCTGGGCTCAAGCGATCCTCTTGCCTTAGCCTCCTGAGTAGCTGGGACTAGAGACACACACCACCATGCTTGGCTAATTTTTATATTTTTTTGTAGAGACGGAGTTTCATCATGTTGCCCAGGCTGGTCTCAAACTCCTGAGTCCAGGCAATCTGCCTACTCTGCCTCCCCAAGTGCTGGGATTACAGGCATGAGCCACCACACCCAGCCCTGAATGTGTACATTTTTACCCTCTTCAGCAAGGAATGTGCCAGAAAATGTCTTTGGATCTGTAGTCCCCCAATGGTGAAGGAAACCCAGTTAAGAATAGGACAGCTTGGCCGGGCGTGGTGGCTCGTGCCTGTAATCCCAGCACTTTGGGAGGCCGAGGCGGGTGGATCACAAGGTCAAGAGATCGAGACCATCCTGGTCAACATGGTGAAACCACGTCTCTACTAAAAATACAAAAATTAGCTGGGCATGGTGGCACGTGCCTGTAGTCCCAGCTACTCGGGAGGCTGAGGTAGGAGAATTGCTTGAACCCAGGAGGCGGAGGTTGCGGTGAGCCGAGATCGCGCCATTGCACTCCAGCCTGGGTAACAAGAGCAAAAACTCCATCTCAAAAAA
>PVKV010037131.1:0-15127 GCA_004027835.1 Alouatta palliata
GGTCCTGTTCCTCCTGACTGGGCAGGACCTCCCAACCAGGGTCTCCAGCACTGCCTACAGGTGTGTTCAGGCTGGCAACAGGTCTGTACTTTTCTGGAACAGATCTCTCAGAGGAAGAAACAGACTGCCATCTTTGCTGTCATGTAGGCTTCACTGGTGATACCTTCAGGTACTGGAAAATCTGAGGAAACTAGGGACTGGAGAAGGCCCCCAGCAAACTGCAGCAGCCCTACAGAAAAGTTTCCAGACTGTTAAAAGAGAGAACAAAAGAAGAGAAAAATAAAACCCATTCAAAGGTCAACAACTTGAAAGATTGAAGGTAGATAAGCCCACCAAGTTGATAAGGAATCAGCAAAGGAATGTTGAAAACTCAAAAACCCAGCAAGGGTTTGGAATCAGGCTAAGGTTGAGATGGCTGAAACAACAGAAGTAGAATTCAGAATACGGAAAAGAATGAAGTTCACTGTGCTAAAGGAGTACACTGTAACCCAATGCAAGGAAGCTAAAAATCATTATAAAACATTGCAGGAGCTGACAGACAAAATAACCAGTATAAAGAAGAACATGACCAATCTGGCAGAGCTGGAAAACACACCATGAGAATTACATAGTGCACTCACAAGTATTAATAGCAGTATACAGCAAGTGGAGGAAAGAACCTCAGCACTTGAACACTGGCTGTCTGAAATAAGACAGGAAGCCAAGAATAGAGAAAAAAGAAGGAAAAGGAATGAATAAATTTCTAAAAAGCATGGGATTATGTAAAGAAATCAAACCTAAGAAAAACTGGTGTATCTGAAAGAGATGGGGAGAATGGAACCAATTTGGAAAACATTTCAGGATAACATCCATGAGAACTTTCCCAACATAGCTAGACAGGCCAACATTCAAATTCAGAAATGCAGAGGACCCCAGTAAGTTACTCCATGAGAAGATCATCTCCAAGACACATATTCATCAGATTCTCCAAGGTTGAAATGAAAGAAAAAATGTCAAGGACATCCAGAGAGAAAGGCAGATAACCTATAAAGGGAAGCCCATCAGACTAATAGTTGATCTGTGAGTGGAAATTCTACAAGCAGAAGAGACTGAGGGCCAATATGCAACATTCTTAAAGAAAAGAATTTCCAACCAAACTAAGCTTCATAAACAAAGGAGAAATACTATTCTTTTCAGACAAACAAATGCCAAGGGAATTCATTACTACTAAACCTCCATTACAAGAACTCCTGAAGGAAGCACTAAATTTGGAAAGGAAAGACAGTTACCAGCCACTACAAAAACACACTCAAGCAAGTACACAGACTAGTGACACAATAAAGCAACCACATAAGCAAGTCTGCAAAGCAACCAGCCAACATCATGATGACAGGATCAAATCCATACAGATCAGTACTGATCTTAAATGTAAATGGGCTAAATGCCCCATTTAAAAGACATAAAGTGGCAAGCTGGATAAAGAACCAAGACCTATCAGTATGCTGTCTCACGTGCAATGACATACAGAGGCTCACAAAAAAAAAAAAAAAAAAAAAAAAAAAAAAAAAAAAAAAAAAAAAAAAAAAAAAAAAAAAAAAAAAAAAAAAAAAAAAGGAAAAAAAAAAAAAAAAAAAAAAAAAAAAAAAAAAAAAAAAAAAAAAAAAAAAAAAAAAAAAAAAAGACAGAGGAAAATCCACCAAGCAAATGGAAAGCAGGAAAAAAGGCAGGGTTGTAATCCTAGTTTCTGACGAAACAGGTGTTAAACCAACAAAGATCGAAAAAAACAAAGAAGGGCATTACATAATGGTAAAGGGTTAAATTCAACAAGGAGATCTATCTATCCTAAAAATATATCCAACCAATACAGGAACACCCGGATTCATAAGGCGGGTTCCTAGAGACCTTAAAAGAGACTTGGAACCTCACACAATAGTAGTAGGAGACTTTAATACTCCACTGACAATATTAGACAAATCATGAAGACAGAAAGTTGACAAAGATATTCAGGACCTGAACCCATCCCTGGATCAAATGGACCTGATAAATATCTACAGAACTCTTCACCTCAAAACAACACAATATACATTTTTCTCATTGCCACGTGGAACTTACCCTAAAATGGATCATACAGTTGGAAGTAAAACACTCCTCTTCAAATGCAGAAGAATTGAAATCATAACAAACAGTCTCTTGGACCAGAGTGCAATCAAATTTAAAATCAAGATTAGGAAAATCACTCAAACCATACGATTACATAGAAACTGAATAACTTGTTCTTGAATGACTTTTGGGTAAATAATGAAACTGAAGCATAAACTAAGAAGTTCTTTGAAGATAATGAGAACAAAGATATGACATACCAAAATCTCTGGGAAACAGCTAAAGCAGTGTTAAGAGGAAGGCATTAAATGTTCATATCAAAAACTTAGAAAGATTTCAAGTTAACAACCTGAAATCACAACCAAAAGAAACAGAACGAAGAGCAAACATATCGCAAAGGTAGAAGAAGACAAGAAATAACCAAAAAATTAACTAAGGTATTGTCTCCTCAAAGGGACAGAGAAATGAAAAATCACTTAAAAGATCAACAAATTCAGGCGGTTTCTTTAAAATTAATAAAATAAATAGAGCCCTAGCTAGGCTAATAAGAAGGAAAAGAGAGAAGATTCCAATAAACACAATTAGAAACAGTAAGAAGAACATTATAATTGACCCCACAGAAACACAAGCAACCACAGAAAATATTATGAACACCTCTATGCACATAAACTAGAAAACCTAGAATACAAGGATCAATTCCTGGACACATACACCAGCCCACCAGACTGAGCGAGGAAGAAATTGAGTCCCTGAACGGACTAATAATGAGTTCTGAAGTTGAGGCAGTAATAAACAGCCTACCAACAAATAAAAGCCCAGGACAAGAAGATTGACAAGTGAATTCTATTAGATGTACAAAAAATAGCTGATACCATTCCTACTGAAACTATTCCAAAAAAATGTGGAGGAGAGACTCCTCTTCGACTCATTCTGTTAGGCCAGCATCATCCTGATGCCAAAATGTGGCAGAGATACAACAACAAAAAAAGAAAACTTCAGGCCAATAGTCTTGATGAACATTGATGGAAAAAATTCCAACAAAATGCTGGCCAGCTGAATTCAGCAGCACATCAAAAAGCTCCATCCACCACAGTCAAGTAGGCTTCATCCCCAGGATGCAAGGTTGGTTCAAAATATGTAAATCAATAAATGTGCTTCATTACATAAACAGAACTGAAGACAAAAACCACATGATTATCTCAGTAGACACAGAAAAAGCTTTTGATAAAATTCAACATCTAATCATGTTTTAAAAAAGCTCTCAATAAACTAGGTAGTGAGGGAACACACCTCAAAATATTAAACACCATGTGTGATAAACCCACAGCCAGCATCATACTGAGTGGGCAAAAGCTGGAAGCATTCCCCTTGAAAACCAACACAAGACAAGGAGGCCTTCTCTCACTACTCCTTTTTGACATAGTATTGGAAGTTTTGGCCAGGGCAATCAGGCAAGAGAAATAAATAAGAAGTATTCAAATAGGAAGAAAGGAAGTCAAACTATTCCTGTTTGCAGATGACATGATTCTATATCGAGAAAAACCCGTAGTCTCAGCCCAAAAACTTCTTAAGCTGATAAACAACTTCAGCAAAGTCTCAGAATACAAAATCAATGTGAGAAAATTACTAGCATTTCTACACACCAACAACAGACAAGCTGAGACCCAAATCAGGAATGAACTCCCATTCAGAAATGCCACAAAAAGAATAGAATATCTAGGAACACAGATAGCTTGGGAGGTAAAAGATCTCTACAAGGAGAACTGTAAACCACTGTTCAGAGTAATCAGAGATGATGCAAACAAATGGAAAAACTACCTATGCTCATGGATAGGAACAATCAATATCATGAAAAAGGCCATACTGCCCAAAGCAATGTGTAGATTAAATGCTACTTCTATTGAACCACCACTGACATTCTTCACAGAACTAGAAAAAGCTATTTTAAAATTTACATGGAACCAAAAAGAGCCTGAATAGCCAAGGCAATCCTAAACAAAAGGAACAAAATTGGCGCATCACACTGATTTATTTTATTTTATTTTATTTTATTTTTGAGACAGAGTTTCACTCTGTCTCCCAAGCTGGAGTACAATGGTGCAGTCTTGGCTCATTGCAACCCCTGCCTCCTGGGTTCAAGTGATTCTCATGCCTCAGCCTTCCAAGTAGCTGGGATTACAGGCATGCATGACCAGGCCAGGCTAATTTTTTGTATCTGTAGTAGAGATGGAGTTTCACCATGTTGGCCAGGCTCATCTCAAACTCCTGAACTCATGATCTACCTGTTTCGGCCTTTCAAAGTACTGAGATTACAGGCATAAGCCATCGCTCCCGGCCTACCCTATCTGATTTCAACTATACTTCAAGACTACGGTAACCAAAACACCATGACACAGGTACAAAAACAGACATATAGACCAAAGGAAGAGAACAGAGAACCTGGAAATAAGACCACACACCTACAACTATGATCTTTGAAAAACCTGACAAAAACAAGCAATGGGGAAAGCATTCCCTGTTTACAAATGGTGCTGGGATAACTGGCTAGCCATGTGCAGAAGATTTAAACTGAACCCCTTTCTTACACCATATACCAAAATCACCTCAAGATGGATTCAAGTCTTAAATGTAAAATCCAAAACTGTAAAAACCCTGGAGTAAAAATCCCAGAAGACAACCTAGGCAATAATATCATCACCTTCAAACTAGGACACTTTACTTCTCTTTCATTTATAAGTTTTTCATTTGTTTTTCTTGGCTTAATGCTCTGGCCAGGGCCTCCAGATAACATCTTTGCTGTTTTTCTCTTCTTAGGTAGAGAGTGATCAATTTTCATCTTCAAATATGTTGTGAGCTGTAGTTTTACAGATAAGCCATTTATCAAATTGAAGAACTTGCCTACTATTCCTATGTAATGATAATTTTCATCACAAATAAGTGTTGCATTCTATTTTTTATTAATTTATTTTTTAACTTTAAGGTTCACTGGTACACATGCAGGCTTGTTATCTATTTAAATTGCATGTCATGCAGGTTTGATATACAGACTATTTCACCAAGCAGGTTACAGACATGGTACCCGATTGAAAGTTTTTTAATTCTCACTCTTCTCCCATCCTCCACCCTCAAGTAGGCCTTGGTGTCTAGCGTTCCCTTCTTTGCGTCCATGTGTACTCACTGTTGAGCTCCCCCTTATACGTGAGAACATGTGGTGTTTAGTTTTCTGTTCCAGTGTTAGTTCTCAAGATAATGGCCTCTAGTTCCATCCATATTGCTGCAAAGGACATAATCTTGTCCTTTTTTATGTCTGTGTAGTATTCTACGGTGTAGATGTGCCACATTTTCCTTATCCAATCCACCATTGCTGGGCATTTAGGTTGATTCCATGTCTTTGCTATTCTGAATAATATTGCAGTGAACATACAAGTGCATGTGTTTTTAAGGAAGAATTATTTTATTCCTTTGGGAATATACCCAATGAATGGATTGCTGGGTCAAATGGTAGCTCTAAGTTCTTCGAAAAATCACCAAACTGCTTTCTGTAATGGCCAAACTAATTAATTTGCATTCCCACTAGCAGTGTATAAGCATTCTTTTTTCCCTCCAACCTTACCAGCATCTGTAATTTTTGACTTTTTAATAATAGCCATTCTGACTAGTGTGAGATGGTATTCCATTGTGGTTTGGATTTATATTTCTCTAATGATTAGTGTGTTTACATATGCTTGTTGGCTGTGCATATACCTTCTTTTGATAAATGTCTACTCATGTCCTTTGCCTACTTTTTAATGGGGTTTGTTTTCTGCTTCTAATTTGTTTAAATTCCTCATAGATTCTGGATATTAGACCTTTGTCAGATACCTAGTTTGTAATATTTTCTGCCATTCCATAGGCTGACTGTTTACTCTGTTGATAGTTGATTTTGCTGTGCAGAAGCTCTTTAATTAGGTTCTATTTGTCCATTTTTGTTTTAGTTGCACTTGACTTTTGCCATCTTCATTTGATACATTTAAAAAATTTTTTTGAATGTTATTTTTTAACCCTTTATTTTAGTTTTGGGGTACATGCCAGCAGCTGAGGTAGCACAGTGGGGTGCAGGCACATTGACTGGTGTGGGGTACCACCAGGAGTGGGACTGTGGTGTTCCTGTGCAATGCTCACGCCAGCAGTGTTGGTAACAGTGGGGGGTGGAGTTGCTAGTGTCTGTCCTGGCACTGGTGCAGGCGGTTGTGACAGCCAGAAAGATTGCTTTAACTTGGGAGGTTGAGGCTTCAGTTAGCTATGATCATGCCATTGCACTCAGCCTTGGTGACAGAGTGAGACCCTGTCTCGAATTATTATTATTATTATTATTTTGAGACAGAGTCTCACACTGTCTCCCAGGCTGGAGCGCAGTGGCGCAATCTTGGCTCACTGCAACATCCACCTCCTGGGTTCAAGAGATTCTCCTGCCTCAGCCTACTGAGTAGCTGGAATTACAGGTGCCCACCACCAGGCCCGGCTAATTTTGTATTTTTAGTAGAGACAGGGTGTGTCCATGTTGGCCAGGCTGGTCCCAAACTCCTGATGTGAAGGCATCTGCCCAGCTGGGTCACCCGAAGTGCTGGGATTACAGGTGTGAACCACTGCATCCAGCCTGCTTTTTATTATATTAATTGACTGAGTTGTGTTATTTAATTTGTAGATGTTAAACCAAACTTAATTCTCCATAAAAAATCAATCTGGCATGACATATTGCTCTTTTTATGTTTATTTAAATTCAATAACTTTTTGAATAGAATTTCGGGTTTGGGTTCTAGAGAAATAGTTGTGGTTCTTTTTTTCTTGTGATTTTGTTGTCTGGATTTTCTCTTTCTTTCTTTCTTTCTTTCTTTCTTTCTTTCTTTCTTTCTTTCTTTCTTTCCTTCTTTCTTAATGTAATGTTGGCCTCATAAATTTAGTTGAAAATGGTTGCTTGCTTTAATTTCTAAAACAGTGTGTGTAAAATTGATGCTATTTCTCAATTGTGTGTTCCATACAATCCATCAGTGAAGCCTTCTGGACCTGGAATTTCCTATATGGGAAGTATTTCAATTACAAATTCAATTTCTGCAATTTATCTCTGGTTGGCCACATTTTCCATTTCTTCTTGGGTCAGTTTTCATGAAACCAGTCAGATGATCACCTGCTGAAGCAGCATCATTGTCTTGTGTAAATACTTGAGGTTCCTCATCTTGCACGAAAAAGATTAAGGACACTGACATACAAGAAGTGAGTTCAGGAGCAGAGGTTTAACAGGCAAAAGAAAGACAAAGAGGAACAGCTCTCTCTCTTGCAAGAGAGGGGAGCCCAAAAGAGAATTCCAGCCCAGAATAAGAGTGCCCCAGACTTTATAGACAGGCTTGAGGAGATGATGTCTGATTTATGTAGAGCCCAAAGATTGGTTGGACCAGGTGTGACTTGTTACTTGCATCTGAAGTGAGGACAGTCTCGTGGGACTGAGCCCTTAAACCTGTGGAGTCTGGGGCCAACTCCAGGTAGTTAGTGTCAGAATTGTGTCAAATTCTAGGACTCTCAACTGCTGTTGGATATTCAGAAAATTATTTGAGTGTAGGAAAATCCCATCACTATCCCACAGAGAGAAATTTACAGTCAGAGTAAGCAAGTAAACATCTACCTTTCAGTCCCAGAGGAAAAAATTTTAAAAATAAGCATTTATTTAATGACTAATCTGCTAAATACAGGTTGCTAGCCACTGTTCATTGTCCACATGTGGAGTGGTCCTACCTCTAACCTAGAAGTTGGGATTTTCTTTTAGACCTCTGAGGGGGTCACATAAAAATTAATAAATGGTAGAAATTCTTTTCCTAGAAATATTTCCACACATAAGAAAATATAGATATTAATATAAAACATCAATGTGCACCCAGATCCTCTGAGATCTTACAAACCTGGGTTTTTAAATCCTAGTAAGAAACAATGCTGAGGGAAGACATGTGAATAATCATTTCACCATCACACAATGCCACTCCAATAATCTAGAGTATGAACTGGGATAGACAAACACTTGATGTAATCACTTACTTTCAAGGGAATGGGTGGAAGGATGTTATTTATTAGTCACTGGTTTATTCAGATACTCTGAGTGTCTACCAGGTACCAGATAAAGTTCTCATCTTGAATCACTGCTCTAAGAATTAAAATTTGTCATTCTTTTCCCACCCCTCATACCTAGCATTTGAACCCTCTTCCTACATCAGAATTCCACACTGTCAATAAAAGGAGTCAAACTCAGTAACATCTTTGAAGAGATTTATTCTGAGCCATATATGAGTGACCATAGCCCATGACACAGCCCTTAGGAGACCCTGAGAACATGTGTTCAAGGTGGTTGGGGTGCAGGTAGGTTTTATACATTTTAGGAAGATATGAGACATCAATCAAATACATTTAAGATATAAATTGGTTCAGTCCAGGAAGGCAGAGCAATTTGATGCAAGTAGGGGTGGGGGTAATGCTTCTGGCTTATAGGTAGATTTAAAAATGTTCTGATTGGTAACTGATTGAGTTATTGTCAAGAGAAAAGAATGTCTGGGTTATGATAAGAGGTTGTGGAGACCAAAAATTTGTCATGCAGATGAAACCTCCATGTCGCAGGCTTCAGAGAGAATAGATGGGAAATGTTTCTGATCAGACTTAAGGTCTGTGTTGATGGTAAATGCTGGTCAACTTTTCCTAAATTCTAAAAGGGAAGAGGACATAATGAGATATGTTCAACACCTGCTTCCCATTATGGCCTGAGCCAGTCTTTCAGGTTAACTTTTGAGTGCCCTGGTTGATGAGGGTGTCCATTAAGATGGTTGAGAGGGGTGGCTTTGAAGTTTATTTTTGTTTTACAACATGTAAAATGTGTGTGTGTGTGTGTGTGTGTGTGTGTGTGTGTGTGTGTGGTGGAGTTTCACTCTTATTGCCCAGGCTGGAGTGCAATGGTGCAGTCTCAGATCACTGCAATCTCCACCTTCCAGGTTGAAGTAATTCTCTTGCCTCACCCTCCTGAGTAGCTGGAATTACAGGTATGCATCACCATGCCTGGTTAATTTTGTGTTATTAGTAGAGGTGGGGTTTCACTATGTTGGCTAGACTGGTCTCAAACTCCTGACTCAGGTGATCCACCCACCTCGGCCTCCCAAAGTACTGGGACTACAGGCAAGAGCCACCATGCCTGGCCTACAAAATGTAAAATTTTGAGATGAGACAGAAACCACCTCCCTCCCTAGAAGAGCACAACACTCCAGTCACCCCTGCAGTTGATCATGGACATGAGTCTTAGGCTGCACCAGTCAGGTGAGCACCTTCTGAAGCAGCATCTTTCTCTCCAGTAAATGCTCAGGGTTCATTGTCTTGCACCAAGAGGATTAAGGACACTGACACATGAGGAGTGAGTTTAGGAGCAGAGGTTTAATAGGCAAAAGAGAGAAAAAGTGAAACAGCTCTCTCTCTTGTGATACAGAGGGGCTCCTGAAAGGGAATTCTGGCCTTGAATGGGAGTGCATCAGATTTTATAGGCAGGCTTGAGGAGATGTTGTCTGATTTATGTAGGGCCCACAGGTTGGTTGGAACAGGTGTGACATTTAAAATGTTTGTGGGGAAAGGCTGTTCATCCCACCCAAATCCTATTATGCAAATGGGCTTTCCATTTGGCTGGTCCCATGTTGTCTGCTCTTTACTGTACACATGGCTGGTAAAGAGAAAGGAAGATGGAGCCACCATGGTGACCATGCCTACTCCCAGATGTCTTTTTCCTATTGACACAGCTGCCTCATTCACCTGTGAGAGCTTCCAGCTTGCTTGTCTATGTTTGAAGCTTGATTTTAAAGGCTGCTTTTTGTTAGAAAAGAAAATGATTTGGGAGCTACTTTTCATTAAAAGGAAAACCTTACTGAGGGCTTCTGTACCCTTGCTATCTGCCTAAATAATTTCTTCTTAACTCCTATATCACTGCCAGACTCTGAGCCAGAATGAGGTGACACAGAGAGTCTGGGACTGTGCAGAATGCATTTTAGTAATGGTGGCTGAGTGGCAGTGGTGATGTCCAGTTTCCAGGTGCAGCAGTGACATCTGTCCTAGCCTCAGGGTCCAGTGTCCAGCACCAGGGTGTCAGAGGTGTGAGCAGTGGTGTCTGTGCTCAGCAGCAGGGCTAGTTGTTCCCAGGAGGGACCTGATCCAGAGTGGGCTGTGGATTCTGTTCCCAGATGTGTAGTTTCCTGTCTCGTTCTGTGGCCTTCCCCACAGTAAAATTAACCCCCAATAGCAGCTATACTACTTTATGTGTAAATTACAGAAATTTGTTTTCCATAGTTTGCTCTAAGAAGTGAGTGAGAAATCAGTGTGTGGACCAGTGTCAGAGCAGCATTCAGAGGTGTTCTTTGTGTGAGAGCTACATCCCGAATTGTCTACCTGGCCTCTACCCCATGGTGGAGAGATTGACAGGTAATATCACATCTCATAACTGCTGATGTACATCCTCCCTTTTATTTCTGAGGGAAAAAAATGCTTTTAACCAAGGTTTGAAAACCCACCCGACCCACCCACCCTGGACACTCTCTGATCACTGATGTCAGTGGTTCCCAATCTGGCTGAGCAACAGGATTGCTGGTAGGGGATTAGAAAATCCTCAGGCCACTGCCCAGAACCCCTGTCTCACAGTATTATGCACAAGACGGAGGAATCATTTATATAACAAGCCCTACAGACAAGGCTGATGCACAGACATGTGGGATCCTGGTGTTCTTGCTGCTCCAACTGTCATCTGGAGACCAGCAGCAGGACCTCCAGCCTTGTCATAAATTCAGAGTCTCTTGCTTGACTCCAGACTTCCTGGATCTCAGCACCACGTCCAGGTGATTCCTGTGCACATGGGAGGTCCTTGTCTAAGTGTCCTCTAGGCGTGGGGTCAGAACTGTGCGGTCTGCTCTGGGTGTGGTCTGATCAGATCCCTTAGAACTGGAGGTCCAGGGTTCAATCCTTTCACTCATTCTTTTCTATTGCCAATCACCTCCTTGGTGCCCTCATCCATGCTTGAGGTTTTTAGTATCGTTTACATGGTGTGACCTCCTAAGTCCATTTCTCCAGCCCAGTCCTTTCCCCTAAACTCTGGAATTCCATCCAACTGCAGCTCCCTCACCTGCATTCCTAGTAGACATCTCCTCCACTGAGTGCCTGGGATGCCAGAGTCCCCCCATCTTCACTGACAGCAGCTCCACCCTTCCTTCTACTCACTCATTTTACAACTGTGGGTGTCCTTGATTTTTGTTTCTCACACCACAGATAGAATCCATTGGCAAATGCTATGAGTCCATCTTAAAATGCATCTAGAATCCCCTCACGTCCCACTATTTCCCCTGCTCACACCCAGGTCAAGGTTTAACGACATCTCCGGCCTGGAATACGGCACTCGCTTCCCACTGTTTTCGCTTCTGCTTGCCTCGTCCCTTACCTCTCAGTTCCATGCTCAGCACAGCAGTCACAGAAATCCTTTTAAGAGAGAAATCATATCATGGCCCTCTTCTGCTTAAAGCTGTCCTCTAACTCTCCATCCCACTCAGAGCAAAGGTCAGATCCAACCCCACTCCCCTCAAGCCCACCTGCTGTGGCCGTACCTCTGACCTCATCTAGTTTCTCTCTGTCCAGCCCTCTTGGCCTCATTGCTCTTCTGGGAACACAGACACCTTCCTTTCCTAGTGCATTTGCCTTGGAGTTTCCCCTGCCTGGAAAGAACTTCCCCAGACATCTTCATGGACACACATGTACCTCAACTCTTTCCTCAAAGGTCACCTTTGCAACGTGGTGCGCACTGACCACCCAGCTTAACAGCCACCTTCCCTGTCCCCACTCTTCATACCTTGGATTATCAGCCTCACAGCACTTACCACCTTCTAGCACTTTCCGTCCTTACTCTGGTTATAGTGTATCTATCACTGCCTCTTCCCACTGGAACATATGCTCCAAAAGCCCAGAGGTTTTTCTGAGTTTACTTCAGTGATGTTCCCCAGATGCAGAACCATTCAAATGTCAGGTGAATGAATGCTCACTGTAGAGCACCTGCTACTCTAGACAGGATCTTTATTAACACAACCTCAGGCCAAATGCTGTTTTGTGGCAGCTACAGCACAAGGTCCTCTCACACTGACATCCAGGCCCCCTGTGTTTTTCTCAGCAGTGCTGCTTGTGCCCTCCCTCCCCCATCCTCTTCCCACACCAACCCCCCCGCACACACTGCAGCACACAACCAGGTTTCTCTCTTCAGGAAAGAACAATTCTAGACTATGGACCCAATTTAACAAACAAATATGAATCTAAATTACTCTCTGCTTTAGATTCATGAGTTGGGATTGGAGCCAGCACCAAGATCGCTAGAACCAGGGCAGGGAGAGAGGGCAGGAGAGCAGAGCAGAAGAGGAGCCCTAAAAGGAGGGCAGGAGCTGAAAGGGTCTGAAAATTTGTCTCAGAAACACAGAGACTCCCATGTGCAGGGGCCACCCTGGGTGATGTGTAACTCTCTGTGGTCACAGCTTTTGCTGGGCACGTTTCCATTGAAGGGACAAGGACAATGGAGCAGTGAAGCTGACCCAGCTGAGGACTGACCACATACAGCCCATGATGGACTCAGCAGCAACTGGGCACAGGCCCTGCCCACACTCGGCTCCTCACAGCCTTCTCCATCCTCACCTGCAACAGACTCAGCACAGCGAACATGTGGATTCTGGAAGGTTCTCAGGTCTTTATTTCCTCTCAAATTTTAGGGATTGACATTTAATTAATGCATCAACCTCTCATTGCAAATATTTAAGGAAACAAATTTATATTCAGATTCTTATTTTCAGTAAGGAAGTAAGAGTTTGCAGCTTAGTGCACCATGAAGTTGAGACAGAGATGGAGACACCCAGCCCCACCTCTCTGGAACAGGAAAGATGACTGGGGAGGGAACACAGGTCAGCGTGGGGACAGGGATCACAGTGGACACGGGGTGGGCTGTCTCTCCACCTCTTCACATTATGCTAACAGGGACGCAGACACATTCAGATGCCTTTGCAGAAAGAGATGCCAGGGGCTCTTGAAGTCACAAAGGGGAGGCGTGAAGAAATCCTGCATCTCAGTCCCACACAAGGCAGCTGTCTCAGGCTACAGAAAACAATAGTCACGAACAAATTCATGTCAGTCATGGTAAGTGATGACACTCTGAACAGCCCACCACACACTAGAAATGTCCCAATCAAAGAATTCCCATTACCCAGTCCTGTCCCCTCTGCCCCTAACCCTGCTCACTTCAGACCCCCAGGATCTCACCTTTACAAGCCCTGAGAGACACATCAGAGCCCTGGGCACTGTAGCTGACTGGGGTAGAAAGAAAACAAGATGTGGACAGAGCCCGAAGGAGAATTATCAGGTGGGTGAGCTCCTCCACGCTCCCACCCCTACCACCTACACACAGCCTGAGAGTAGCTTCCCCTTTTTCCACCTGTTGGAAGAAAATGTCCTGTGAAAGGACTGGGAGGAGGCAGGGCCATGAGATCTTAGCAGAAACTCCTGGTCTTGGACCCAAGAGAAGTTTCCAGAACTATGACTACAGACCCAGGGCAGGATCAGAAAACACAAGGAAAGCAGGTGTGGGTCCTGGACCAACCACCCTCCTAAGGTTTGTCCTTAGCAGGAACCTTCCCCTGACTTGTGAATGCTGGAATCAAGACCCCAACACCACAATCATCAAGGTGATACATCTGTCCTTCATTGTCACTTGTGCTTCACAAAAATATAAGTGCTGGCACACAGGGCCCCAGACTGGGTCGGCCTGTGTGTGGATGGTCCTTCCCAGTAAGGAGGCAGGGGAACACTTCTAGCTGGGGCTTGAAATCCCAAAAGAAACAAGAAAACCCAGACCCCCCTTCTCATCCTTTCCCTACCTGAGCTCTTCCTCCTCCACATCACAGCAGCGACCACAGCTCCAGTGACCACAGCTCCCAAGACAGCCAGGCCAGCAACGATGCCCACGATGGGGATGGTGGGCTGGGAAGATGGCTCTGGGAAAGGAGGGGAAGGTGAGGGGCCCTGACTCCAGGCCTCAGCCCTGAACCTGCTGAAGGCTTCAGAAGGGCTCGTGCTTTCCCTGAGATGAGACATGACCCCTCATCCCCCTCCTTACCCATCCCCCTCCTTACCCCATCTCAGGGTGAGGGGCTGCAGCAGCCCCTCGTGATGCACATGGCATGTGTATCTCTGTTCTTCTCCAGAAGGCACCACCACAGCCGCCCACTTCTGGAAGGTTCCATCCCCTGCTGGCCTGGTCTCCACAAGCTCAGTGTCCTGGGGCTGGTCCTCCCCATCCCGCTGCCACGTCAGTGTGATCTCCGCAGGGTAGAAGCCCAGGGCCCAGCACCTCAGGGTGGCCTCATGGTCAGAGATGTCGTGGTGGGTTACTTGTGTGTTTGGGGGATCTGACCGGAAGAGTTAGAAAATTCAGGTACTTTGCATCTCTCATGGGACACTCCAGCAGCACCCATGTGATCATCCTGAGAATGGACAGGACACCTGGGGTGTCAGAACCCAGACACCAGCCTGGACACAGGCACCTGGGATAGTCTCCTATTCGGTGGAAAGTTCTAGTCTCTGAGGGAGCAACAGCGACTTCTGGTCCTGATCTGAGTGCAGGCCGAGGGACTCAGAAAAGCTGGAATCAGACCTTCAAACACGTTGAGTGTGAGGCAGAGAACAAGGCCTGAGAGAAAAAGTCACGGTGCCCAAAGCTGCTGCAGTGGTCAAAGCGGACCCCTGATGGGTATTCCAGGGACTGTCTTCCCCTCCATTCCCTCAGAAACGTCATCCCTTAATTGTCCTAGAGAGCAGAGGGGGCCCTCAGAGGAATCTCAGGAAAACTCATGCGATTCTCCATTCAAGGGAGGGCAATATTCTAGCGCTGATTCCATTTTCTTCCCTTCCTCGTGGGAGGCCCGTCTGGGAGTTGTACAGGAGATGAGGAAGGCTCCCCACTGCCCCTGGTACCCGCGCGCTGCAG
>PVKV010037132.1:0-15089 GCA_004027835.1 Alouatta palliata
TCAGAGCTACCCCCCCAGGTTAGAACTACTCCCCCAGGTCAGAACTGCTCCCCCAAGTTAGAACTACTCCTCCCAGGTTATAACTATGTGCTACCAGGTTAGAACTACCCCTCCCAGGTTATAACTAAACCCCCGAGGTCAGAGCTGCACCCCCCAGGTCAGAACTACCCCCGCTCCACCTCCAGGATGTGGCTCAGCAGCTTGTGGATGAGCATGGTGGGGACAGAAGAGCTGATGAAAGTGAGAAGACGGGTGGAAAGTCAGACCGGCCGGCCTCAGGTCCTCCTGCGGCTTTGGGAGCTTGGGCCCTGCAGGGTTTCCCTGGGGCTGTGCACCTACCGGACACGTTTTGCTTGGCCAGGCCTGCGTAGAGCGGGGATTCCCTGCCCACCTGCAGCAGGAGCACCCTTGTGATTCATCTGAGTTACAATTTAGCAAGTACTGTTTTTCTCTTCTTTCTTTCTTTTTGGAGATGGAGTCTTGCTCTGTCTCCAGGCTGCAGTGGCACGATCTCAGCTCACTGCAGCCTCCGCCTCCCAGGTTCAAGCAATTCTCCCTCCTCAGCCTCCCGCGTAGCTGGGACTACAGGTGTCCACCATCACACTCGGCTAATTTTTGTATTTTTAATAGAGATGTGATCTTGAACTCCTGACCTGAGGTGATCCATCCACGCCTGCCTCCCACACTGCTGAGATAACAGTAGTGAACCGCCACGCCCGGGCAGCAAGCACTATTTTTCTTAAGATACACCATGAACGTTGAGACAAAGATGAAAGTAAAAGTATGCATCTTCTTCCTAATAGGTATCTTAATGAACTGTAATAAAGAAACAAATGTATACTGGAGATCTTTTTAAGATGGCAATTGTTGCAAAATCTAACAAAGTTCCACACTTTCAGAAATCCTTGAGCCGATCAGCACAGTTTTATTGTTCAAACTGCATCTAAATATGGTAAATGGTACCATGATACTTTACCAATGTCACCTTCAATATTTATGGATGAAGTCCAATTTATAATAAATGGAAAATTTAAGAAATATTCTAAATTACTGCTGCATGTCTTGTCTGTCAATTATTAACTATGGCATTTAGACATTTTTTGGTAACCCACATACCCAGGAGTTAGGGATATATTTAGCTATGGTGTAAACTTTTGGAGCAACTGCAAAAGAAATTCATGCTGCATCCAATACTTGAAATGAAGTTTAACCGGAGGCTACCTCCCAGTATATGGACCATATCCAGAGCTGCCAGTCAGCCGGGCACCAGCATTCTGGAAGCTGAGCCGGGTCCACTGAGTCATGCTCTGCAGAGTGGTCCTGTAGAAATCTCCAGAAGTGGTTTCTGTGAGCTGAGGTGCTGGAAATGCTTCCTTGTGTGTGAGGGTGCTGGAAGCAAGGCAGACCAGTGCTGTGAGAGTGGGTCCAGGGTCAGGCGGCCGCTGTGGAGTCGGATAATGCCATGGAGATGCTCGGGAGGCTTTATCCTCCCACACTGTTCTTTGCGTCCTGTTTTTGCTCCTTCCGTTCACAGCAGCCATGGAGGTCATCTCAATTGTGTCTACATGGCTGCACATGACAAGGCTAGACAGTCAACCCCAGTTCTGTGCAGGTCTGGGTCCCCACTCCCTGGTGCAGCGTGGCCCGAAGCCCCTTCCTGGCTGAAATTCTGCAGGCATCGCCAGTTGAACCTCACTGCTTTCTGCCCTGCGAGACTGGGTGACCTTAGGCAAGGTAATTGATCATTTATACAGCAGTTTCTGCAATATTGCCTGCATCGTAGGTTTATTGTTTTGTCAAAGATTAAATAAATACATTAAAAATATATAAAGAAATCAGGGTAGTGTCTAGCATTCAAAAGTGCTGGCTGTTGTCAAAATCACTCTTCTCATTTTCAATATGAAAATGACACGGGTGTTACAGGGGACAGGTGTGGGGGAGCGCAGGTGAGTGGAGAGGTGTTGTCCTGGGAATTCCCATCTCATCCCTGCAGTCTTTGAGGAAGAGCAGCTGAGCTGTGCAGCCGGGGTTTTCCTCTGTGGTCTACAAACGTTTATTCGATGCTTCACTAAGCTCCCATAGCTGTTAGACTACATCACCTAACATTTGCTGGTAGGTTGTCTTGGCTGTTTCCTGGTTTGGGGGCTCATTTTTGCCTTTCCAAGGGTGCATATAAGCTTCCTTCCCCCTTGAGAGCAAACGTTCGTGCCACTTCTGTGAAAGGTCCACGGCTCAACACGGCGGTGGTGAAACGTCCACGGCTCAGCGCGGCGGTGGTGAAACGTCCACGGCTCAGCGCGGCGGTGGTGAAACGTCCACGGCTCAGCGCGGCGGTGGTGAAACGTCCACGGCTCAGACTCCCTGAGGGGGTTGTTCCAACTGATTTCAGTGACAGCTGAAGGTTTAGGAAGATTTTGGGGACCAGAATCATGGTCAAAGGGCTTCCCAGCTATCCAGGAACTGCTTCAGAGGAGAACCTCACATTTTGTATGCCCTAAGTGTTTTCCTAGCTGAGTTTTTGGCTGATTGTCCTGAACTGTCTATCATTGACAATGCATGAGGACTTTGAGATCCAGTTTGAAAAGTGATGGATAGCAATAATTTCACTCTGGCATGGTGGAATCCACGCGGGGTTCACTGTCACATCTCAATTACTGCTGATCTTCCCCAGGTGGGAATGGCTTCCAGAACATTCACCCAAGCACCATGCCTCTCACTTGGCCTGTGACACCGAAGAGCAAGGCTGGAGGTGAGTTCCAACGCAGAAGTGTCCTCCGGGGCCCAGGGAGGCGGGCAGCTGAGCAGACACAAGGCTGAAAAGGCGTCGACCCGGAAGCTGCTCTGGGGAATTCTTCCACTGCACACGCCACAAGTCACATGCAGGTTGGTCCCTGCCTCCTCCACACAAAAGTCCTCATCTGTCGAGACGCCCCTGTCGAGGACGCAGCAACGCACCGATAAACACATCACACACCCGGGAAGACAGACGTGTGGCACGAACACAATGGCAAGATAGATTTTTTCAGAACCCAACGTGGGCGATGCCCAGCGGGCCAGCAGTTGGAAAAGCAGGTGCTTCTGTGGCGGGCCACGGGAATCTTGACGTGGGTTAGGCGCACCGAGCGCTAACAGTACAAGCCTATTTTCCAAGTCTCTGGAGACTGCTTTCTTTCTGTTCTCTCTATGGAAAATAACATTAAAATAGAGGTAATCACTGGACATGGAAAGGTGGTTGAATGATATGCAGAAAAATTGGGGGAAACGCGTATGTGAGGCCGTTATTCAGTAGAAACATGGCACGGCGCTCAGATGGGCCTTGATTTCAGGGTGCAGCAGGTGCTGAGGTTCCCACCCCGTGGCAGGTGCGGCCCCCTGCTGTCTTTCCTGCCCGCATTTGGGTTTTACTCTTCTTAGAGGGTTTCCTAAATCACTCAAGGGTCAAAGCCGGAATCCACCCGAATGTGTCCATGGAACTGAAAATGCCCGATGTCGGACAGGCTGTGTTCAGAGGCTCCCAGTGCGTCCGTTTTATGCCGTAGTCACCTGCACAAACAACTGCGCGAACGGCGCCGCTCCACGCGCAGAAGGAGCCTGGGGGAGCCGGACCGCGAAGGCCGAGTCCTGCCGCGTGGAAAGCGCGCTGGTGCCCTCTGCTGCTCAGGCTGCGCAGCACATCGGCTCCGCGGGGCCGCCGGGCAGGGCCTGCAGGGGGTTCCAAACCTGCCAGACCCTGCGTGGCTCATCAGGCCGGGCCTGTCCAGGGTTCCAGACCCGCGGGGCCCATGGCTCCATCAGGTGGGGTCTGCCCTGGGATTCTGAATGGATGACTGCATTTTTCTCTTTCTGGCATGAAGGATTGCTGGTCATTTCTTCGTAGTTTTCTGTGCTTTCCTTTCTCCTTTTTCCCTCACCTGCCCTTCCCTCCTGAATCCTGAGAGATTTGGGTAAAGCCAGTGGTCAGATCACCTGGGAAGAAGCTGTGAAGCCAAACGTATGAAGATTGCGGTTCGGGTGGGGTCCACGCAGAGCCCAGGCCAGGAGGCCTGCAGAGCCCGGGGGGAGGGAGGCTTGCCACGCACTGGCCCTGGCTCCTGAGGGCCCCTGGGGGGTGTGACTCTGAGGGCTCTGACTCCTCCCACTTCACAGTGTCCCCTGAATCCCAGGCCAGACTGGCTTCGCCTGGCGTGGATCTGAATTCCAGGGATCTGGTCTTGCTCTGACTTTCCCCTTTGCTGCAGTTTGGGGAAGTAACAGATTCTTTTGGATTCTTCACGTATGTGTGTTTTAATTTTTAAGATAAGAGTAAAAAATGCCACCATGGCAGGTGACTGTGAAAGTGAGGAGGGAGCGCCTGTGTGAAAGGAAGGACAGGAAAAATTGCTCTCGTAGCCAAAGCTGCTGGTCCCTTCTTCCTGCACCCTCCAGACAGGCGCCGTTCCCCACCCCATGAAGAGGCGGCATCGTGCCGGCAATGAGAACACACAGACGGCAGCGTGAACGGGCATTCGTGGTGCCAGCGGACACGCACCTCCAGGGCGAATGTTTATTCCGGGCACCGCGTTCCCACGCCCAGCACAGTTGTCTTTGTGAGTCATCGAAGGTGAACCCTGAGGCCTTTTAGGGACAGGGGTGTGACCCAGTCTCCGTTTTCAGGTGACAACACCACTCCTCCCCCCACCCCACCCCAAACAAAGAGGCCACTGATCCTGGCCGTGCAGACCTGGGCAGCCAGCAGCTCTGCGGCCCCGCCTTTTCATTTTATTAAGCAGAGATTAATAATGGTGTATTTATGGCCTGTCTGCGGCCGGCGACACTGTGGCATTGATTCATTTCTGACCATAATATTGTGGAACAACCATGCCGTTGACTTCGTTGCTGGATTTATCACTCAAGGAGGTGGGAGGAGAAGGGGGCTGCTGCAAATAGAAAATTCACCTCTGGAAACGGCTATTTATGGGCTGCTCGGGAGCTGACCCCAAGGCATGACCACGCAGTTTCCAGTAAGTGGGCGCTGTGACTGGCGGGGCCTCCCCAGGTGGTGGCTGTCGGAGGCTGTGGCCGGGACGTGGCCCCACTGCTGGCCGGCCACAGGGACAGCCTCTCGGGGAGCCCCGCCACCCCGTCCTCAGGCCGCAGGCTGGCCACCCCGGCCGGGGGCGCACAAGATTTACACAGCATTGGCGCCCACAGAGTGGAAGGGCAGCTCAGCGTTCTCATTGGCGTCCCCACACGGCACAGCGGAGGTTCCCACGAACCTCCAGCATGCATCATGCGAGGGTTATTTCTGTGTTTCTGTATCTACTGAGAGGTCACATCAGGCAGCCCAACAACGAAAAACTGGAAAAGCAGGTTGTGACAGAACGAATATCCCGCCCGGCCCAGCGCTAGACACAGATGAGGAGTCCACAAAATACTAATATTTGTGGGCCAAGGGGTTTTTGTCCGCTTCTGTGGTTTCTCTTCTTTTTTTTCTCTTTCTTTCTTCCTTCTTCTCTTTAAAAAAAGAGGTTTAAAATGCAAGACATGCTACCAGTTGTTTATGAGAAAGTAAAAGACACATTTGCTGTAAAAGTAACAGACGTTCTTTCTGTATTCCTACGTGTGACTCTTTTCTCTTTAATAAAAAGAACCTTTGTGTTTGCACCCTGGCAGCTTTCACTGCACTGAACGTGGACTGATGCAGTTTAAAATTAGTTAATATTTAAAACGTGGTTCTGCCCACACTCCGCGTTTGCAGCGTCAGGGAGGTCGTCGCCGTCGGCCGGGACTTATCGCAGGAAATGCACGCACAGCGCTCGCCCTGGGCGTGAACAAACAGCACGCGTGGGCTCTGCTCTCCAGTTTGATGTAAACACGTTAAAGTGCAGCGTGGAAGCCCACCTGTCCCAGGCCATTGTGTCTGGTTTCTTCCCATTACCCGTCTGTGTCTTTGTTTAATTTCTTTTAAAAGAAAATCCACACCCTTTTTGTTTGTACCACATTTTCACGTGAATGGTGCCCTCAACACATTCACAGAGTTAGCTCCCAAATATGGCTGGAAACACCCACAGCCACCACCAGCTGGAGGCTGACCCTGCTCAGGGGCTTCTGCCTTCTGGAGTCAGTAGGTCCTTGGTCCTCTCGGGGGCTTCTGTCTTCTGGGGTCAGTAGGTCCTTGGTCCTCTTGGGATGCCTGTTTTCTGGGGATCAGGGTGGAAGATGCTTTTGCAAGCCTGCAGACAACACCTCATCTCAGGTGACTCAGCGGGGTCTTCATCTGCTTCACCCGCTGCCTCTCCAATTCAGAAGCAGCTCCTCTCCTCACGGGGTGCGGGAACACCTAACTTCCAGACACCGAGCCCATCGGAACAGGAAGAGCGTGACCCCAGCCTGAGGGTCCCATCGCGCTGGAGCCAGCCCCAGCCTCCCTGCACCTTCTCGCCCACGGTGCCCAGTGACAGAGTGAAGCACCTGGCCCCAGTGAGCAGTGCCCCTCTCTCAGGCAAGATGGGTGGCACTGGGTTTGCTTCTCTGTCTGTATGTTTTGTTTTCTGAGGTGTGCCATATGATGAAAAGATGCTGGGTCCTTAAATTCAACTTCCAATGGGAGAAATGCTTTCATCTGGGCTATGATTTTGCAGGAGAACAAGGCGGTTCTTCTGACAAGATACCTTGTCTTCTAAGGTAAATGTTTTTGAGGGAAGGGTAACAGTGAGTGGGGAAGGGAATGGGCCCGAATTCAGGGGGAACAGCCTTTCCGTTCTCTGGGACCTGGGACTTGTGCTTCAAAGACTCAGCACTTGCTGAGGGTCGTCCCGTCCTCAGTGACCCTCACGCAGAGAGCGCTTCTCCCTTTCCAGTATCACGAATATTAAAAAATGCACCCACATACCGCATCGAGTTTTTAAAATAAAAATTATAAAACATTTTTAAAAGATTTGAAATAATTATCTATAATATTTCATTCAATTAATAATTTTATATGACACAAGGCCCATTTGGGACCTATTGAAAAGCAAATCTCATCTACAAAATGTTTTTAAATGTTATGTTTGTCACTTTAGGAGGCTGAGGTGGGCGGATTTTTTGAGGTCAAGAGTTCAAGCCTTGCCAGCATGGTGAAACCCTGTCTCTACTGAAAATACGAAAATTAGCCAGGCGTGGTGGCAGGTGCCTGCTATCCTAGCTATGTGGGAGGCTGAGGCAGGAGAATTCCTTGAACCCAGGAGGCAGAGTTTGCAGTGAGCTGAGATCACGCCATTGCACTCCAGCCTGGGTGACAGAGCAGGACTTCATTTCAGAAAAAACCAGTTATAATCTTTTGTGAGTACACAAAGTGAAATTTTTGTAGGTGAATGAGTAAACCTCTATTAATTAAAGTTTGCGGTAGCATTCCCTGTTTGGGAGCCAATAAAATTGTGTTTGAAAACATTTCCGTCGACTCTTGAAGAGCTTGTAGGAGCAAAAGCCCTGTGTGTGCAGTGGCTGCACGGCCCCCAGGGATGGCCTCACCTATGTCTCTGGACTCCCCGCAGGGGGATCAACCACGGCCCCTGGAGGTGCACACATCCCCACCTGCCCGCCTCGGAATCTGCATTTCTCCTTACCTGGTAACAAGGACCTTGCAGTGCAATTAAATTACTGTTCCAAGCTGGGAATCTGCTGGGGAGATGGGGAGATGGTCCTGGCGCACCTCGGGGCGGGGGGCTGGGCACTGACACAGTCACAAGGGTTCCCGTAGTGGGGAGGCAGGGGACCCAAGTTAGGAAAAAGAGCTGGGACCCCAGAACCAGAGGCTGAGGTGTGACCACAGGGAAGGGGCCAGGAGCCCAGGAGCCCAGGATGCAGGGAGCCTCTCACGCAGGGCAAGGCAGTCAGAGGGATGGTCCCAGAGGGCTCCGACGCCTGGATTTTAGACACCCAGATTCTATACTTCCAGCCTGCAGAACTGTGAGGGACTCAATCCATGCAGGCTTCAGCCACATTTGCAGTGATGTGTTACAGCAACGATGGAAACAAAGGAGCAGTCCTAGGAACTTCCTCCCAGCTGCCTGCTCCTGGGACCTCAGGGTGAGATGCAGGGCCCTGTCCACCTCCGGCGGGGTCTCTGCTGGCCTCTGAGGGCCCCTGCCCTGGGCGAGGGGCTCAGCACACCTGCTTCTCTCACTCGGTATCTTCCGAGATGATGGACGTGGGGTGGGTGGGGGCATCTGGCCAGCCGGGGAGGAAGGGCAGAGGACTGACTGTGGGAAGCCGGCTTTGGAACTCTACTGGGAGGGAGTCTGGCAAAGACCGAGCCGGGCAGTCTTATTCACTAGTTGTCCATCCTTGTATTCTTGGCTTGTCCAGGAGTCCAGAGCTACTTTAAACTGCATCGTTAGAACCGTCTCTATAGGCACCTCGGCTGGCGTGCTGACCTCGGCAGGTCTCTGCAGGCCGTGCCTCCTGTCATCCTGACGTGGACACTGCCGTGTTCACGCTGACCTCAGAGGGCTGGCGGCTGGACCTGCGTGGCCGTCACTGTCCCGACAGCACAGCTCCGTGGACGTGGCTGCACATGTGTCTGCCACTAACCTTCAGCATCTAAAGTCGGAGAATTGACGTTTATTACAGAGTTGAAGACAGCTCACTGCTCTGGACCTCAACGGTGTCCCTGAAACCTGTCTCTCCAAGGGCATGTTGATTGTTACAGAGAAAGTGAGTTTTCCTTGGATTCTGTCCTGGTCTGACCTCCTCGAACTCTGGGACAGGGAGGACCCGGGGGGAATCAGAGACCAGTGTGCTGGGAAGCCTGCATTGCCCCTGCTGAGGGCGTCGGGCTCGGGAGGGGAAGCGGCTGACTCTGGGGAAATGGACTCTGGGAGAGGCAGCTGTGTCTGAAGGTGGCTTTACGATTTTTGGGTGAATGCAGTGACCTCACCTGACTATGGCCTCAGAGCCTGGCTCCCCACAATCTCGAGGGGGTTTGACGGTGGCCTTGGGACCCGTCCCAGGAGTTGCTGGCCGAGTACAACAGACTTTTGCTGACTGAAGGCAGCAAGGACAGGAGTTTGGCTGCTCAGCACAGTGACTGCATTTAATGATTTCTCCCGCTAGAAATAAAAGACAGTGGCTCAGGCCTGCAAATTAGAATCGTTTCACAGATGGTGGCGGGGAAACCATCAAACAGCACAGCTGGCCAGCGTCCCACAGTGGCAGGTGATCCAGGAAAAGCGCCTCCGCCCTGCTCCCATCTCAGGTTCCTGTCTCAGTCGGCCGGGAGCAGAAGGGACGACATTCACAAGCGTCCTCAGGAGACAGTGCAGGTGCTTCCCGGCGCCACCCAGGACAGGGGCTCCCGGGGGTGCTGTGTCCACGCCTTTGCTTCTGCCTGGACCCCTCCCCCTCAAACTTTGTGTCAGAAGAGAAGAGGGACCTCTGGGGCATAAACATCATCATTACCAACACTTTAAGGCCACTTTTCAACAACAAGGACATCTTTTACAGACTTTCAGATCAGAAATGACGCTCCCATCCTCCAAGCCCGGATTTGTGTGCACCGCCATGCAGGATACGTCGAATCCGACCTTTATTATGATACTCCGACTTGTGTCAAGTAGCACTGGGGGGCCAGCCTGGTGGAAGACCACCCCAACAGCTGGTTTTTTGTTTTTAGTTTTTGAGACAAGATGTCACTCTGTTATCCAGGCTGGGGTGGAGTGACGCCATCATGGCTCACTGCAGCCTCAAACTCCTGGGCTACAGCCATCCTCCCACCTCAGCCTCCTCAGTGGCAGGAGCCATGTGCCTGCACCATGCCTGCACCAGGCTAAGATTTGTTTATTTTTTGGTAGAGATGGAGTTTTGCTATGTTGCCTAGGCTGATCTTAAACTCTTGGGCTCAAGGGATCCTTCTTCCTCAGCCTCCCAAAGTGCTGGGATTACAGGCATGAGCCCCCATGAAGCTCTGTGGAATGCAAGACCTCATCCCAGGAGCATGTGCTGCCAGGGTGATAACCAGGGATATTGCCCCAGTTTTCCACCTGGGAGTCAGACACCACAACTCAGCTTCTAGGAGGCGGGGCAGCCTAGGACTCAGGCTCAGGTTCTCACCTGGATCTGGGAATGAGACACTACACAGCTCAGCTTCCAGGAGGTGGGGCAGCCGGGACGCAGGCTCACGTTTTCTGAGCTCACCACCTGGTGTCTCCTCACTCACCATGTGACCTCAGGTAAATTCCTGAATGGCTTCATACCTCAGTTTCCCCATGTGCAAATAGGAGTTTTGTGAAGATTAATTGAATTAATAAATGTGTCAGGACAAATGTATCAGCACTTGGCACTATAAGCCATAACTTTTCACTGTTGTTATCATTTCATACTTGAGGTCATTGCTAAAGGTTTCTCCGTGCGAAGGTGCAGCTCTGTGGGAGGCGCTGAGCTCAGCGGGGAACGTACTTCCCGACTGGTAATTCCCTTCAGTGTTAAAACACGACCCAGTGGTCTATGGCCTTCTTCTGCCTTCCTTTCACACGTTCATGAGTTTACTGTTAAGCAAATACAGGTAAGTTCTTCTCGTTTCTGTTTTTACACTCTCAAAAGCAACTCCGATTCTACTATTTTAGGATTTTGACAGTTCATGTTTATCTTGTCTTCTAATTGTTCCAATTTTGCACGTGTCTATAATGGTCGTCTTATGTTTCTAATTTACTTTTTATCTTTTTATGTTTTATAACTATACCTTTTTTAATGATTTTAGTGCATTAATCCCTGGGAGTGACAACTGTTTGCGATTCAGATCCCACGTTCTGCTGTGAACCCTCCTCCTCTGTGTCCAGAAGGTTCTGTCTACCACTTCCCTTTTGTGCATTTAGTTACTGGCACCACTCTTTCTCCCCTAAAAGAACTCTAACCAATTAAAATAATTCTAAGCAATTAACTTGCCCAATTTCCCCCTAAGGACTTGAACTCACTTCCCTGGCAAGTCACACCGGGTTACCTGGTCACTGATCTTACATTTTAGTTTCACTTCCCAGAGGCAGCTCATCTGTTAGAGACCTGCTGGTAAGTGAGGACATTTTGACAAAGTCACAGAGCAGAGGCCGTCACGTGTCGAAGCCAGGGCTGCCCCAATGCTGAGCCGGTCCCATTATCCCCTGGCCTGTCCTCCCCTGTGTGGAGGGTGTGTGAGACAAAGCCCTTGCGTGCAGGACCTGACTCACAGCTCCGACACACCTGCTGCCTGGGCCTGTGTGGATGGGCACCGTCTTCTTGAGTACAGACATATAGACTGTGCTTTCCATTCTTCCATCCGTTTACCCATGGACCTGGGCATGGGTGACAGAGTCTCACTCAGTCGCCCAGGCTGGAGTGCAGTGGTGCAATCTTTATTCACTGCAACCTCCGCCTCTTGGGCTCAAGCCATTCTCCTGCCTCAGCCTCCCAAGAGCTGAGATTACAGGCACCCGCCACCATGCTCAGCTAATTTTTTGTATTTTTACTAAAAATGAAGTTTCACCATGTTGGCCAGGTTGATCTTGAACACCTGACTTCAGGTGATCCACCCACCTCAGCTTCTCAAAGTGCTGGGATTACAGGCATGAGACACTGCCTCCGGCCTACAATAATATTTTTAAAACAGCTTTCTTCTATTTTCTTTTGCCTGTCTAAACTTGAGTACACACATTTCTGTTTTCTGTATATATATATAATATATAATCTGTATAATCTATATGATATATAATACATATAATATATAATATATAAATATGCATATTTATATTAATACTAATATATTTATATATTAATATTAATATTAAAATATATTATATATTATATAAATATATATATTAAATATATATTAAATATATATAAATATATGATATATATTATATATAATAATATATAATATATAATATGAAATAAATATAATATATATTATATATAATATAAATATTTTATATATAATATAAAATATATAATATGTATATTTTATATATATAATATAATATATGTATGCGTGCATGCATGTGTGTGCGTGTCTGTGTGCATGTGTGTGTAAGCCTATGCCTGTGTGTTTGCATGTATGTGTGCCTGCACATGTATGTGTGTGTGTCTCTGTGTGTATGCATGTGTGTGTATCTGTGTGCACGTGTGTGTGCATGTATATGTGTGTCTGTGTGTGCATGTGTATGTTTGCATGTATGTGTGTTTGCATGTGGCATGCATGTTTTATATTTATAATATATATTATATATTATCATATATATGTTATATATAATATATTATATATAATATAAAATAAATATATATATTATATAATATAAATAAGTATATATTATATATAACATATATAAATATTTTGTATATATAAATATAAATAATATATATATTTTATATAAATATATATTATATATTTATATATTTTATATAAATATATATTATATATTTATATATATTTTATATAAATATATATTATGTATATGATATATATTATATATGATAATATATATCATATATATTATCAATAACTATAAAATATATATTTTTTATTTATTTATTTGCATGTTATTATTATATATTATATTATACATATTATATATAACATTTTCCCCCATTTTCCATTTCCTCCTTTTCCCTTTGTTTCCTTAAATGCGCCTTTCCCCCCTTTATTTTATTCACGTATTGCATTATTGTCGAGTACAGTTGCTTTTGAATCCGAAGTATTTTGGTTCATGATGTTCATGACTTGTCCTGAGATCCAGAGGTTTTTGAGGAGAAACCCTTGTCTTCACTTTTAAGACGATTTTATTTTAGTTCTTTTCTCTGCACCTCCCTTAATTAGTTCACAGTGTTTTGTCTTGATTTCATAATGGGATAGGTTTTCATCTCTGCGACTGTGGTGTGATCATTTTTTACTCACTAGGCTTTTGAACTCAATTTAAACAGAATAACTATCTGGTGCAAAATATGGGGTCAGATCAGTAAGTTTGAATCAAAATTCTGCCATGTTGGGCAAATTATTCACCTACATATTATGAAGTGCTGTGTTATTTCTCCTGATTTATTCTTATTGGGTCTTGTTAAAATTATTCTTAGCACTTGCTAAAGAAAATAATATTTGTCACTTAAAGACCAGACGGTTTAATCTAATGAATTTTAATAGCAAGTTAAACCACTGTCTGTAAGCGGCCACCTGCCTTTCTGCCATGCACAATATCCAGGCGTGGCCACCAGGGGGTGCTGGACACCTGCCTTTCAGCGCCCCGTTGTCTTCCCTGGAGTGAACAGTTGCCCTTCCGGTTATTTCCGTTCCTGTTTTTCTGCTTTCCAGGGAGTGTGGCTTCCTGATCAGATCTCAGAAGCGACGAATTTTAAAAAGGGTAATAAGCCCTGCGAAAAGCCCCTTCGTGCACGTTTGCAAAATGTAGTTAACATCCAAAAAGAATGTTACGGCACTCACTGCCTCAAGAGTGAAAATATGTGAGTGCGCCTGTGTGTGTGAGCGTGTGTGTGTCTGTGTGTGTGCATGTATGTGTACATGCATGTGTGTCTGTGTGCATGTGTGTATTGTGCATGCGTGTATGTGTACATGCATGTGTGTCTGTGTGCATGTGTGTATTGTGCATGTGTGTATGTGTACATGCATGCGTGTCTGTGTGCATGTGCATATTGTGCATGTGTCTGTGTGTGCATGTGTTTGTGTACATGCATGTGTGTGCGTCTGTGTGCATGTGTGTAGGTGTACGTGCATGTGTGTATGAGCATGTATGGGTGCATGCATGTGTGTGCATCTGTGTGCACGTGTGCATGCATGTGTATGTGTGGCTGTGTGCATGTGTGTGTGTGCATGCATGTGTGTGTGCATGCAGGTGTGTGTGTGCATATGTATATATGCATGTGTGTCTGTGTGTGCATGTGTATGTGTGCATGCATGTGAGTGTGTGTCTGTGTGTATGTGTGTGAGCGTGTGTCCGCCTGTGTTCGCATGTGTGTATGTGTGCCTGCACGTGTGTGTGTCTCTGTGTGTATGTGTAAGTGTGTGCATGTCTGTGTGCACACATGTGTGTGCATGTATAAGCGTGTGTCTCTGTGTGTGTATGTGTGTTTGCATGTATATATGTTTGCATGTATGTGTGTTTGCCTACGGTGTGCATGTTTTCCTGTGCATGCATGTCTGTGTGTGTCTTTGTGTGTGTGTGTCCTAGATGCATAAGCCATCAACAAAGAAGGAAACAGGCTGGCCTTTTTTTAGGGCCTGCCTTACTCTGCTGGCATCCAAAGCCCACAATTCTTCCCTTTAGGTTCCTGCCTTTTCCATAACTGGCACCAGCCAGCAGAAACAAAAGTGTGCTGTTAGTTCACTGCCATCACCTTTCTGCTTGTCCACACGTGTGTTCAGGTCGGCTGCTGGCAGCGGTGTGGCAGGACAGGGCGGTCACTTATGCAGGTCTGCGTCTCTATCCGATGAACGAGGACAAAGTTTTGCTTAGATGCCCTCTTAATTCCCTGAAACTCTGGAAATCTAGGCATGTTTCTTTTTCCTTCTTCCCTCCCTCCCTTCCTCCTTTCTTCACTCCCTTCTTTCTCCTCTCTCCCCATCCCACCCTCCTTTTCCTCTTTTTCTCCCCCATCCCTTTACTCTCTGAATAAGTATTTGAGGTGCCAACCACAAGACCGTGCACACTGTCCTTTGGGAGTGTATTCACTCCGCTCCTTCTCCTGTACAGTCACGGGCCTTGACACCTGCCGTGGGAAGAAGGTAGGAACTGGACACCTATAGCAGCTCTATCACCCTCTATCACCCACTATCACCCTCTGTCAATCACCTGTATCACCCACTATCACCCGCTGTCACCTCTGTCTCACTATATCACCCTCTGTCAATCACCTCTATCAACCTCTGTCAATCACCTCTATCACCCTCTGTCAATCACCTCTATCACCCTCTGTCAATCACCTCTATCACCCTCTGTCAATCACCTGTATCACCCCCTATCACCCTCTGTCACCTCTGTCTCACTCTATCATCTTCTATCAATCACCTCTATCACCCTCTGTCAATCACCTCTATCACCCTCTGTCAATCACCTCTATCACCCTCTGTCAATCAATCACCTCTATCACCCTCT
>PVKV010037133.1:0-15089 GCA_004027835.1 Alouatta palliata
AAGAGGAGGGAAGGAGGAGGAGGGGAGGAGGAGGAGATGAGGAGAGGAGGAGGAGAGGAGGAGGAGGAAGGGAGGAGAAAGGAGAGGAGAAAGAAGAAAAGAAAGAAGATAAAGGGTTAAGCTTCTTTGTGATATAAGCACACATCTCCCATTAGAAGTAGGAGCTAAATATTGGGTACACAAGGACACAAAGATGGAACAGTAGACACTGGAGATTCCACAAGGTGGGGAAGGGAATAGGGGACACAAGGGTGGAAGAATTACCTATTGACTACTATATTCACTGCCTGGGCATCAGGATCATTGAAGGCCCAAACCTCAGCATTACTCAATATACTCATGTAACAAACCTGAATTTTGAGCATTACTCAATATACTCATGTAACAAACAAACAGGTACTCCATGAATCTAAAATGAGAGAAAGAAAAACAGCTTTGTGATATATAAAGAGCTCATATGACAACTAGAGAACCCCACGATGATCCCAAAAGACACACGAACAAAAACAATGGGCAGGATTTTTCACACACACACAAAGGAAATATACCAGATAATAAAATATAAGGAAGCATCTAATATAGTTTGGCTCTGTGTCCCCACCCAAATCGCATCTTGAATTGTACTCCCATAATTCCCAAGTGTTGTGGGAGGGACCTGGTGGGAGATAATTTGAATCATGGGGGTGGTTTCCTCCATACTTTTTTCATGGTAGTGAGTAAGGCTCACAGGATCTCATGAGATCTCATCAGGAGTTTCTGATTTTGCTTCTTCCTCATTTTTCTCTTGCTGCCGTTGTATAAGCAGTGCCTTTCACCTCCCACCATGATTCTGAGGCCTCCCCAGCCATGGGCAATTCTAAGCCCAATGAAACCTCTTTTTCTTCCCAGTCTTGGGTAAGTCTTTATCAGCAGTGTGAAAATGGACTGATACAGCATCCAACTTCAATAATTAAAAAGGCTAACCCAAAACAATAGGACACCATTTTAGTTTATCAAATTACCAAAGATTTTTGTTAAACAATACATTTCCCTCGAGGCTGGAAAGGGTGGCAAGCAAAGGAGCCACCCATGTGTTGCTGGTAGAAGCAACTGGAACAACCTCTTTGAAGTACACTTTGGAATTCTCTTATCCCAGCCGTGGGATGGAGTTACCACACTGTGATGCATGGGAGAGTGGGCTTTGGGGTCACGCATGCCTGAACTTGCCTGTGACCAGTAACGTAACATATTTCAGCCTCAGCTTCCTCATCCATAAAATGGGAATCATGATACATATTTTCAGAATGTTGTGAGGACTATGCAAACCTAAGTCAGAGCACTCAGAGGCACCCACGGCATGGGCTGGGACAGGAGCTGGTGGTGCAAAGAAGCAGAGCTGGCAGAGAACCCACTTTCATGGTGGCTGCAGCCAATCTAATGGCTGTGGCTGTGGTGGCTTCACTGGACCAGCCATGTGTACTGCTGACCTCCCTTCCTTCCTAGTGATTCTCAAGCCATTTCCCAGCCTTTTTAGCATTTCTCTGTTACTCACAATGCTTTCAATTAATTCCTTTGTTGCCTAAATCATACTTTCCATTGCTTGCCACTAAGATCCCTGAATATACCGATCACGAGGTATGGGTGGAGAGGCAGAACCTATAGCTGGGCCACCACGTCTAAGGAGATTGACTTTTTCCCTTTTGTGGCTCCTTGGTACTAGGCAGTAACCTAAGGATGCCAAAGACCAGTCATGGTAAGTATCATTCTATTTTCTAAATACCTTTGTTTTTCTAAATGTATTTGTGACCCAACCTGCCCAAATCTTATGAGGGTTGAACTCAGAGGTGGGTTTGCTCTCATGAGGCCTAGGCTCAAATCTCAGCATGCCTCTAAGTAGCTGTGAGACTGTTATGGACTGAAAATCATATGCTGAAGCCCTAACACCCAATGAGACTGTATTTGAAGAGAAGGCCTTTAAGGAGGTAATTAAGGTTAAGTGAGGTCATGAGGGTGCGGCCCTAATCCAATAGGACTGGCATCCTTGCAAGAAGAGAAAGGGACACTAGATAGCACCCTCTTTGTGCCTGCCCAGAGGAAAGGCCATGTGAGGACACAGCAAGAAGGCAGCTGTCTACAGGCCTCACCAGAAACCAACCCTCCTGGCACCCCGACCTCGGACTTCTAGTTTCCAGAGACTGAAGAGAATAAATGTCTGTTGCTGCAGCCACCCAGTCTAGGGTGCTTTGTAATAGCAGCCTGAGCAGATTAATTCAGTGACTTTGGGCAAATCACTTTGTCAAGCATGCCTGCTATGTTGGGCCCCCAGCGTCTCTGGGCTTCCTACATGAAAGTCCTTCCCACCTCAGGTAGGAACCAGAACTTGCTCCTCCAGAGTCCCTGGCAGCTAGGGAGTGGCAGGGACCCAGGCTCTGCCCATCAGATGTGCATGCCATTGTCGAGGGTGACAAGGCGGAGTCCGGCTCTTGGAGAAGCTGTGAGGAGTTTACAGGAACCAGCCCCAGGTTCATCCATGTCAACCACGGAATCTGTGCCAAATGGTGGTGTATTCCATTCCTGTGGCTGCTGGAACCAATGTCCACCAGTTTGGTGGCTTCCAGCAACACAAATGTAATCTCTCACGGTTCTGGTGGCCAGAAACCTGAAATTAAGATGTTGGCAGGGCTGTGTGCGCCGTCTGAGCTTTCTAGGGGAGAGTCTTTCTTTGCCTCTTCCAGCTTCTGGCGGTCCCAGTGTTCCCTGGCTTGTGCCCATGTCACTCCAGTCTCTTCTTCTTCGCATGGCCTTCTCTGTGTCTGTGCTGTCTCCTTTTCTGTATCTTATAAAGACTTGTTATTTGTTGTTAGATTTAAGACCCACTAAGATAATCCAGAACCATCTCTTTGATTACATCTGCAAAGATGATTTTCCCAAGTAAAGTCACACGTATAGGTCAGGATGTAGACGTATCTTTTTGATGGCCACCATTCAACCTACTGCAGACAGTGACAGTAATATATTTACTGGGGCAGCTCCCACAGCTCTGGTTTCCGGTTGTGTAGGCACATACCTACTTCTCTGACCCTCCTGGAATTTCTGTGAGCTACCTTTAAAACATTCATGTTCTTAAGTTAGCAGAGCAAGAACTCTGACTTACATACTTGACTTTCAAGTTTCACTTTTCCAACTAGAAAATGCAAGAATTGGACCAAGTAACTTTTAACGTCCCTTCTTGTTCTGGTTGATTCTAGAATTGTCAGTTGAGCTCGGTTCATGGAGATGTGACAAATCAATACCATCAATATTAGGAACTCAAATGAAGAGCTTTTCAATGTGATCTCCATAGGGGGGCTGGGGAGAGAGGTCTCTTGCCCTTAGAGTGACGTGTCTCAAAAAACAGCAGATTGCTAGTAAACAACAATAACCTTGGAATGCAAATCTTACTCTGTGGAGTCAGATTTTTAATATTCAAGATGTTAGATAATCTCTTTATGATAATGATAAAGCTAGGCTCCAAAAATGAAATTAAGAATGCTGATCGGCAAGAGGAGAGCCGCAAGAACTGATTGCACACCGCAGCAGGATGTGAGTTTTCAGAGCCACAGAAACAGGAGTGACCGTGCTCACATAAAGCTTGAAGTGGCATGCTTCACAGAGCACACAGCGCTCAGGGCCAGAGTTCTTATCCCCGCCGGGCCACTAGCCAACATGTGTCCTGCCACCAGTCACTCCCTTTCCCTGGGTCTCCATAGCTGCATGACATGAAGCCTGAGAAAGCAATATACCAACGTGCAAGGGTTAGGATTTGTTAAGTAAAAAGAACTGAAGTAGTAACTCTCAGCAGGAACATCCTCTGGGGGAAAGGGACTCGCATTTTCTCCCCGGTTTTAATTGCAAGATCAATGCCGTTTGGAATTTGCAAGATCAGTGCCTTCTCTTGAAAGTACTGGATCGTGCTCCGTAGTGTTGAACTTCAACAAAATCAATCATCAGATAATCCAATTTAGGTGACTCCTAACCACATAACACTATTAGAAACATCTGGGTTGAGAATTTCAACTAGCTTAAACAAAAAGAGACTTGATGGGCTCCTGTCATTGAGATCTTTGAGCTGTCATTACACATGACCTGATTCAGGTTTCTAGCTGTGTCTTAAGCGGAATGCCTCTCTTTCCAGTCTTTGGCTCCACCTTCTTTTAGGTTGTCTTCAGTCTCAGGTGGCTGCCGCCTGCTCCAGGCTTCCCTTCAGCTCAGCATCCACTGTGGAAAAGACACACCCCCTTCCTAAAAGCTCCAGAAAGAGTCAAGAGCTGCCTTTTGAAGGGCCTTGCTCACCTCTGACCAGCCACTGCGACCAGAGAATGTGGCATGATTGTTGCCCAGGCCTGGAGGCTATATTCTGCCCTGGAGCCAGAAATGAGGTCAGCCCCACTCACATCACTGGACCAAGAATGGGGCCGGGGGGCTTCTCCAAGAGGCAACTACCTGGAGCGGCCAAGATGGATTCTATTATAGTTAGAAGACAGGAAACTGCACGTATTAGTTTGCGTTGCTGCCGTAACAAATTACTACAAACTTAGAGACTTCAAACACCACAAATGTATCATTTTACAGATTGGAGTTCCAAAGTCCAAAATCAGTCTCAGTGGGCTAAAATCAAGGTGTCAGCAAGGCTGCATCCCCTCCAGGGGCTGTGGGGAAAAGGTCTGTTTCCTAGTCTTTTTCCAGCTTCTGGAGGCCAGTCACTTGCATCGCTTGGCTCGTGGCCCATCCTCTGTCTTCAAAGACATAATATAGCCTCCTCCCCTGACTCTCTCTCCCACTCTCTCTCTCTCTCCCTCCCTCCCTCCTGCTTCCCTCTCACAAGGATTCTTGTAATTACATCAGGTCTCCCCAGATAATCCAGGATAATCTCTCCATCTCAAAATCCTTAATTGGGTCATATCTGCAAAGTCTCTTCTGCCATTCAAGGTAACATAATTACAGGTTCCATGGATTAGGACGGGAATATCTTTTGGAGGCCACCGTTCAGCCTAGGATAGTAGATGGGAAAGAACAGATGTTCTTCACAGCATCTGCACCTGCTCATAGATGACAAGAGCCAATGAAGATCTGATGCTAGCAACTAATAATATGTAACAGGAAGTCTACTAGAGTCAATTGCAAAGATGGAAACTCAAGCCCAAACTCCACCTTTAACTAGCCCTCTTTCACTCCGTGTTTTTGTCTGCATAATGGACATGTCTGCCTCAATCACTGAGTTATCATAACCAGAAGCTCATGAAAGCATGTTTACAAACGCAAACTATCATTTCTGGAATGAAAATCATGGAAAGAAATGTGGGGGATATAAAATTTCACTCACCTTTGCAGTCATTCCCACCAGCCCTAGGCTATGAGGCTTCTTTCTCCAGAGTAAGAAAGGCTCCATCCAGAGCAAAAAGGTCATTCATCAGATTTGGGTATTGAAGTAGCATGAGGCCGGGCACGGTGGCTCACACTTGTAACCCCAGCACTTTGGGCGGCCAAGGCAGGTGGATCAACTGAGGTCAGGAGTTCAAGACCAGCCTGGCCAACATCGTGAAAACCTGTCTCTACTAAAAATCAAAAATAATAAATTAGCTGGACGTGGTGGCGCATGCCTATGATCCCAGCTACTCAAGAGGCTGAGGCAGTAGAATCACTGAACCTGGGAGGGAGAGGTTGTGGTGAGCCAACATTGCGCCCCTTCACTCCAGCATGGGTGACAGAGCAAGACTCCATCACAAAAAAAAAACAGCGTGGGGGAGAAAAACAAAAAGAAAGAAAAAGGCCAGGCGTGGTGGCTCACGCCTGTAATCCCAGCACTTTGGGAGGCGGAGGCGGGTGGATCACCTGAGGTCAGGAGTTTGAGATCATCCTGACCAACATGGAGAAACCCTATCTCTACTAAAAATACAAAATTAGCCGGGTGTGGTGGCAGGCACCTGTATTCCCAGCTACTTGGGAGGCTGAGGCAGGAGAATCACTTGGGAGGTAGAGGTTGCAGTGAGCCAAGATTGTGCCATTGCACTCCAGCCTGGGCAACAAGAGCAAAACTCCACCTCAAAAAAAAAAAAAAAAAGAGTAGCATGAAAGCCAGAATTTGCTAAGAGAAAAAGGATTTTCTATACTCCCCAAGGTGCTGTTATGTGGCCATTAGGTCATATAATGTGTTAACACATTAACAACAGCTCAAACTGGTGCCCAAGTGCCGGTTTTACTCCAGATGTGTTGTTGTGGCTTTGGAGACAAGGGAAGCCATGTATTCCCACTCAGTGTTCTGTGGGCAGGAGAAAAGAGAAGGAGGCAGAGTGAGCAGTTCAAATGCTAGAGTTCTTGTTCCCCTTCCCATCCCCCACCTCGGGACAAACACAGATGATAGGACCCAAGGGGCATTTAGGTTACTAGACAGTGAGAAGGTCATGCTAAACTCCCCCATGTGTACCAGTGGAGGGGAGAGCATGGCAAAGAAGTCCCCATGTGCTCACATCCAGCCCAAGGTGGTAGCATTGGCGGAAGGAAGTGCCTGGCTGGCTAGATGGCCTGCCATAACGCTCCTGGCTTCCCGTGGCCTGCTCGGGATGTGCAGGGCTCCAGAGACCAAATGGCCTCCAGCAAAACCTAGAACCTATTGCGACTCAATGGCCTCCAGTCCAGGAATGAGGGACATACACCTGTCTCTGAGGCCCCAGGCAGAAAAGAGTTAACATAGCCGGTTTGAGACCCTTGGCTGGCATCTATGAACTTGGATTTGGGATGGGTTCTCAGCATCCCAGAAAGGATAAGAGCAGCATGCTGCACCTGAACTCTTTGTACAAAAATGTGGTTTATGCTGAACACCTGCCTTCCTTTTGGAATCCTGGACTTTTGGTACATCCTAGGCCATAGATGCTTACATCACCGATCCCCAGTACAATCCTTGGACTGACTCCTAGGCTGAGTGACACTTCCACGGGAGACAGCATTACACATATGTTGTCACAACTCTTCCAAAATGAACTAAGTATACCCTGTGTGACTTCTTGGAATTTTGCATCTGGTCTCCTCCAGCTTTGCCCCATGTGTCTCTTCCTTTCAATGATTTTCTTTTGTATCCATTCACTGTAATAAATCATAGCCATGAGTGTGACTATATGCTGAGTCCCATGAATTCTCCTAGCAAACTTTGGGGCTAAGCGTGGTTGTGGGGATCCCCAACCCAGGTCCTTCTTCCCCTGCCTCCAAGATGTCCCTCGAGTCCTCTTCTATACACCCAGCTGACCCTTGCAGAGAATCAGGAGTGGCGTGGAATCTGAACCACTTAGTGTGGAACTGAGAGACACGTCCCTTCCAGAGGCTGTGTGTATTACTGGACTAAATTTTGATTTCTCTCCTTCTTACCGTTCACGACATTTTTGTATACTTCTAGGTGTAATGTGAACAAACACTCAAGCCCCGTGTCATTGCTATTGTAAAATGTCACCTTCTCAGCATTCCCATGTGTCCACCTCCCCACTCAGCAGATGACAGGGCAATCAGTTCACCAAAGAATTGGTATCCCCCTCATCAGGGACCATTCCTGGGACTCCTCAGCATCAAGTTCATGCTCAGATACATCTCTTTCAACACTGACCCTATCTCTTCCACATATATATACATACACACACACACATATGAAAGAGAAATAGAGAAAATCCTTTTCTCTCTCTTGGTAAATTCTGGCTTTTCATGCTGATTCAATATTCAAATCTGATGAATGACCTTTTTACTCTAGATGGAGCCTTTCTTTTTCTGGAGAGAGAAGCCTCATAGCCTAGGGTTGGTGTGGATGGCTGCATATATATGGAAGATATAGAGCCAGTGTGTTTTTTAGACATTTTAACATATACATTTAACATATATGTATATGCATGTCTTATATATAAATATACACATCATATATATATATACATCTCATACATATATATATACATCTCTTATATACATACATACACATCTCATAAACACACACACGTTTGGTGGCCTGTTTTATCTGTCAGATGAGAGTGGGAATTATCAAATACCTAAATGGTTGACTATTGCACATAAAAATTGCATAGTTATGTACATATGTCTCAGTACAATGTGCTAAGCACACACTACATTCCTCAGCAGACTTATGAACTTTTTACTAAGCTTTATTCATTATCCTTCACATGATCCACAAATCCTCATAAAGATATATTTATATACAGATTCAATAAAAAATTCCCCGTTCTGGCTTGACCATGGAGAATAAGGTTTGTGTTTGTCCAGTTGAACAACAGTTGCCTTTGCTATTGACAGCCAAAGTACAGACTATGGGTGCCTCCCAAGTTTTTGGCTTGAGCAATTGAATAGGTGTTGCCATTTAAGAAAGTGGTAAAGACTAAGGGCAAAAAAACAAAAACAATAACAAGATTTGGGTGCAAATCAAGAGTTATCTTTTGGTTTTGCTGGAGCTGAGATGATGTTACACACCCAGGAGGATCTACAGACCGGCAGGCAGCTGAATAGCTGAGTTTGAAGCTTGGGAGTGGGGAGGAGGCAGAGCTGAAGGCGTACATTTTGAAGCCACTGTACGTAGGTTGAGATGTCCCAAGAGTCACCAGCAGCACCATGTCCTCCAACAGAGGGATGACCTTGCCTTTGCTGTGAAAGGTAAGCTTCATGTCATACCACAAATTCTTGGGAAAAAACGGAATTTTGGTCAGTCAAATTTCATTATACCTATACTAGACAAACTTGCTATTTCAATCCTTTCAAGAATTATTTCAAGAAGGCTAAGTTTTTTCTTTTTTTTTTTTCCTGTCACTTTTTCTTCCTTCTTTTATTTGTTGAGTTTGTCCAAATGTTGGTATTTGGGTCTTTTTTTCAAGCATTCTTGCATTTTCTTTCTCGTAAATGAAGGTGTTAAAAAGAGATTCATACTGTTATGGTAGGTAGCTAGTCAGACATGAACAGGAGAGGCTCCCCCATCCACCGCCAGGAATGTCAGGAGACCATCAGGTGAGGTTCAGGCGGTTAACTGTTCCTCTAAATTAATGATCAGTCCAGTCAGTGCAGGGAAACGCAGTCACCCTATATCGCCTGCTTGGCCCTCTTCCAAATGTACTTTCCTTCCTTATGTTTCTGCTGTAAAGCTTTTATTTTTCTTTCTTTCCTGTTTTTTTTTTTTTTTTTAGCCGGAGTCTCGCTCTGTTGCCCAGGCTGGAGGACAGTGGCGCGATCTCAGCTCACCGCAACGGGGATTCAAGCAGTTCTCCTGCCTTGGCCTCCTGAGTAGCTGGGATCATAGGTGTATCCCACCATACCCAGCCCTTTTTTTTTTTTTTTTTTTTTTTTGTATTTTTAGTAGAGACAGGGTTTCACCATGTTGGCCAGGTTGGGTACCAAACTCCTGACCTCAGGTGATCCGCCTGCCTCGGCCTCCCAAAGGGCTGGGATTATAGGCTTGAGCCACCGTGCCCAGCCATCAAAGCTTTTTAGTAAACTTTCACTCCTGTTCTAAAACTTGCCGCAGTCTCTCCTTCTGCCTTCTGCTCCTTGGTCAAATGCTTTCTTCTAAAGAGGCAAGAATCGAGGTTGCTACACACCCCTACCGATTTGACTCTGGTAACATCCCAACCTAAGAACATAAGCTTCATCAGGCCAGGGGCCTCAGCTGTTTTGTTTAAAGTTAATTCTCCACACTGGCATACAGTAGGTAGGTACTCCATAAATATTTGTTAAGTAAATGAATGAATGAACTTATCAATTCGTTTTTCTCAATACATTTGAAATTGAATTTACCAATTTGTTTTATCATCAGTATTCCCGAACTTCCTACATGGATGCTGCTGCTGTCTTTGGACAATTTCTTTGCTGCTGAGATAAGGAAACAACTCTTCCCTGAGGCCTCATCAGGAGAGAGGGGAGAAGACTTCAAAGGAAGCTTTGATTTCACTGCCTGAAGTAGGAACTGGCTCTAAAGAATGAGGAAGAGAAAGATCAGGCAGGTTTTTGCAGCCTATGCTACCATGCCGTCTGGAAGTTTCTGAGCTGGGTCTCGGTGGCAGCTGCAGCTCCTGGGCACGGTGGGCTTAGCAGTCAACATCAGTCTCCTTCCTAGCTCTGTCCCTTACTGGCTATGTCAGGGTAGCGTTAAGCAAGTCCCTTAAACACTCAGTGCCTCAGTTTCCTCATCTGTAAGTTGATACAGATAGTGACAGCTCCGTCACAGGCTGTTGTGTTGATTAAATTAGTTAAAATATGTAAATTGACTTTTAATCAGAATATATAATAAGCATTCAATCAATGAAGTCCTTATTCTTAGATGCCAGGCACTTCAAGTATGCTTTCTCTAAGTCTCCCAGATAACCTTGGAAAGGCAGCCACTTAACTGACAAAATCGAGGCTTGAAGAGGGCAGGTTTTTTTGGCCCAGAGAACGCCAGAGCTCTTTATACCTAATCACCCCTGTCATGTGGCTGAACCCCCTGAAAACCACCTGGAATGAGTTCTGGTCGCAGGGGCAGGACTACCATCTTGATGTGCTAACTCAGCAGATAGGACCTGAGTGGCCATCACACTGGCTTGTTTGGCTACACGTACAACAAAAGTTCTCCTTAACTTGTGCCAAGACTTTACCCTGAACTTAACCCTGGGATAGGCAATGCAGATGCCGAAGGTGCAGGAAATCAGCCCTTGCCCTGAGGAAGCTCACAGGTGATGGGGAAGACAGGTGCATAAACCGAGCCCCCAACTTTTCAGTAAACAGTGGCCAGTGCTCTGCCAGGGGCCATGTAAGGCTTCCTAGAAGAAAGGAAAGGATGTCAGACTTTAGTCTAGGAGGATAAGCAGAAAATAAAGAAGGAAAAATGTGAGTGGGGGTAAGGAAGAAGAAGAATGGATCTGGGAAGAAAGAGCTTCCCAAAGAAAGGAAACTCAAGGGACAAAGATACAAACATGTGAAACAGGGATCTTTTTGTCGGTCACTGCTAAATCTCCTAGAATGATGGCACATAGTAGGTGATCAATAAACACTTGATTGAATAGGAAACCAAGGGAAATTAGGCATTATTGCTTGCAGAGACAAATGAGACTCAGAAAGGCTAAATCGTTTTTTCCCCAAAAAACTATTTTTGGGAAAATAGTTTTCCCAAGGCTCACAGAGCTGGTAAGTAGGGTATCCAGGACATGAATCCAGCACTTTTGACTGTGAGCTGAACAGAGACATAAAATAATAGTAAAACGGTAAAAAGTAGAGCTACCCAAACAGGAGGAAAAAAAAATCCTCTATGGATCTGGGAAGAAAGAGCTTCCCAAAGAAAGAAAACTCAAGGGACAAACTCTAGAATGGATAAATTAAATGTGGCATGCATATTCTAGGCAGTGGCTCATGTCTGTAATCCCAACACTTTGCAAGGCTGAGGCAGGTGGATCACTTGAGCTCAGGAGTTTGAGACCAGCCTGGGCAACATGGAGAAATCCCATCTCTAAAAAAAAAAAAAAATTAGCCAGTATGGTGGTGCATGTCTGTAGCCCCAGCTACTCGGGAGGTTGATGTGGGAGAACTGATTGAACCTGGGAGGTTGTAGTGAGCCTGGGCATCAGAGCGAGACCCTGTTTCCAAAAAAAAAAAAAAAAAAAAAGTGGTATAGTCACACAATGGAATACTATACAGCAAAGAAAATGAAGGAAAAACTGTCATAGACAACCACAAGGATGAATCTCACAGGTACCATGTAGAGGGAGGAAGCAGCCACAAAATACGACACAGGCCATGGTTCAACGCATGTGAAGTTTATAAGCAGGCAAGTCTTTTTTTTTTTTTTTTTTTTTAGACAGAGTCTTGCTCTGTTGCCCAGGCTGGAGTGCAGTGACCTGATCTTGGCTCACTGCAACCTCTGCCTTCTGGGTTCAAGCGATTCTCCTGCCTAACCTGAGTAGCTGGGATTACAGGCATGCACCACCACACCTGGCTAATTTTTGTATTTTTAGTAGAGATGGGATTTCACTATGTTGGCCAAGCTGGTCTCAAACTCCTGATCTCAAGTGATTCACCTGCCTCGGCCTCCCAAAGTGCTGGAATTACAGGCCTGAGCCACCATGCTCGGCCATAAACAGGTAAATCTAACCAATGGTGTATGAAGTCAGGACAGCAATTACCTTTGGGAAGGAGGAGGGAGTTAGAGGTTGTGCAGGATCCCAGGGAGGCTGCTGGGGAGCTGAGCAGGCCCACCTGATCACACAGGTGTGCTCCCCTGTGATAACTCATTGAGGGGCACACTTATGGTTTATACATTTGCCTATATATTTCTGTTAAAAGTTTCATATTTTAAGAGGGGATATCTATACTTTGCTTTAAACATGGGTTTCAGGATCAGTATTCCAGAAAACATCTGTGATCACCCAAGTTGAAATTTAAATGAGGGAATGCCCCAAAAGCACTTAGCACGATGTCTGGAACAGTGGACTCTGCTCCATAAATGTTAGCAGTTGTTATTATTACTATTCTTATGTCTTTCACTTTCCAAATGGGAGCAGATAATTTTTTACAGCACACCCTGATGAAGAAGCACCTCAAGTATCAGGAGTTCACCTTAAACGGGGATAGTAGAAAAGGGTGAAATCCGCCACCGCTGGGCCCATCCAGCACCAAGGCTAACACAGTTTGCCTGAGTGACTTCATGTCACAGAGGGCCAAGCTGCCTGCCAAGCTCCAACACAGCCTGGATCCTTTCCCAGGTCCATACGGTCTTTCTTTGCCCTTTCTTTTCCCCATTACCCTGCATAGGATACCTTTTTATAACGTGAGGCTTCTGGACTCAGACTGACCACAGGCGCATGTGTTTTTAGAGAAGGAAGGCGGAGAAGCTGCTTGGAGCTGCTGGCTGCAAGTGAAGGGAATACATTGTCCTATAGCTCACCGAGTCCCATCTCAGAGCCCTCCTCATTTGGTGCAATCCCCTCAGCCCTTTTCGTCCTCGCCAGACACCTACACCCCATCCTGGGCTGTGTCTTCCTGCCAGTGACATCCAATCCTGTGTCCTACCCCAGGACTGCTGCCCTGCCCCTCCTCCTCCCCATACTGTAGTCATATGTTCACACACGCACACACGTGCTCAGTCACACACATATTCACTCCCACCCCTGCTCACACATACATGTGTTCACACACATTCTCATCCATGCTCACTCTCACTTATCAAGCACAACCCATGACAAAGAAATGTCCCTTGAACACCAGAAAAGCCTTGTGGATCCAGGGCAGAGTTTCTGAAAACACGACCTGAACATCGTCCCATCATCACCCAGTAGCACAGGCATCTGCAGTGGAAAACTTCACATCCTCCTCAGCCAGGCCCTAGACTGACTGAAACAGCATCTGTGGCAGTGTGGCCCAGGAATCTGCATCTTAACAAGTCAGAGGCAGTTTTCACAATTAAACTGAGAGCATGAGAAAAGGCAGGAGCGGGTGACAGGGTGCAGGCACCAAATGCGCCTGAGGTAGGGGTGCAGAGGTGAATGTGAGGTCACAATCCTGAGCCTCAGAAGCCCCTACTCCGCTCTGGGCGCAATGAAGACGGGTCTGGCTGGGCTCAGAAGAGTCTGACTATGGGCTGCAGGACTAGAGAGGGAGGCAGAGGCTGACTTTTTCCTCTTCAGTCATGGGAACAAAGTGCCCAAAGATCAGAAAAGGGCCGATGTCACTGTACGATGAGATTACTTTCATTATCCTGGGAACTTCTGACAGGGCATTGGATTGCTCAGTTATCTGTCACTGGATAATCAACCACTGCAAAATGTAATGGCTAAAATGACAACCATTGTATTACATCTCACAATTCTGTGGGTTGACCAGCTGGCTCATTTCTGCTGGTCTTTTTTAAAGTCTTTTATATGGCTTCAGTGAGGTGGCACCTGGGACTGGAACATTCAGCTTGGCTTTGCTCATATTTCTGGCACCACGGTGGGGATGGTTGGAAGGCTCTCCCCATGTGGTCTCTCCACACAGCTAGCTTAGGCTTTGCATGGCAGCTGGGTCTCAAGAGTGAGTATTCCAAAAGAAGTCCTTCCTCACCCCAGACACAAAAGGATACAGTCATGGGTCACACAATGACAGAGATACATTCTGAGAAGTGCATAGTTAGGCAATTTCATTATTGTGTGAACATCATAGAGTGTACTTACACAAACCTAGATGGTCTAGCCTGGGAGCAATAGGCTGTATCACATAGCCTAGGTGTAGACATAGGTGTGGACCTAGGCTACATGATACAGCCTACCACACCTAGGCAGCGTGACACGGCCTACCACACCTGGGCCACGTGACATGGCCTGCCACACCTGGGCCACATGACACGGCCTACCACATCTGGGCCACGTGACACGGCCTGCCACACCTGGGCCGCGTGATACAGCCTACCACACCTGGGCCGCGTGATTCAGCCTACCACACCTAGGCCGCGTGAGACGGCCTGCCACACCTGGGCCACATGACACGGCCTACCACACCTGGGCCGCGTGACATGGCCTGCCACACCTGGGCTGCGTGATACAGCCTACTACACCTAGGCTATATGATACAGCCTATTTCTCCCAGACTACAAAACTGTACAGCATGTGACTGTGCTGAATACAATTTTAACACAATGGTATTAAAGAAAAACAAAGTTCAAATGCCCAACAACAATTAACACTTTTATACACATAAATAGACAAAAGGCTGCAGAGAACACTGGATTGAAATAAAGGTGCTATGGGTATAATGAACTATAACTTATTTTATGAATAAATAGAGTTCCTGGCTGAAAAGGATAGTGGAGGTTTATTTCCCAATATTCTTCAGTTTGGACCCAACCCCTGCCAACTGAGCAGATATCCCCCTATTACACCAAAAAGAGTGCTCTCCTCGCCAGCAATTATAATACACACCACCACTAGGCCCAATGGCTCAGAGGGAAGAGTGGCCTGTGGCTCTTCAATCTCTATCCTAATGTGGTTCTAGCTTCAGGAGCCCAACCCATGCCTTTGGTCACCTGAGACTTTTTACTAATTAATTTTTATGAGACGGGGTGTTGCTATGTTGCCCAGGCTGATTTTGAACTCCTG
>PVKV010037134.1:0-15089 GCA_004027835.1 Alouatta palliata
GCAAGGTGAGGGGTGAATGCTGGGTTCCCCTGCAGCAAGGTGAGGGGTGAATGCTGGGTTCCCCTGCAGCAAGGTGAGGGGTGAATGCTGGGTTCCCCTGCAGCAAGGTGAGGGGTGAATGCTGGGTTCCCCTGCAGCAAGGTGAGGGGTGAATGCTTAGCTCCCCTGGCCCTCGGGGAGGTACTCTGGGGACGGTCCCTACACGACCTCCTGCCACAGTCACTGGACTGGTAGCAGCCTCTTCCTGCCTCACACCCCCAGTCTCTTGCTGGTGTCTTCTCTCAAGCTAACAATTTGGGCTTTCTTGGTTCACTGCAAACTCCCTCTCCCGGGTTCAAGCGATTCTCCTGCCTTAGCTCCTGGAGTAGCTGGGATTACAGGCATGCGCCACCACGCCAGCTAATTTTTTATTTATTCATTTTTTTTGAGAAGTCTCTGTTGCCCAGGCTGGAGTGCAGTGGCTAGATCTCGGCTCACAGCAACCTCCACCTCCTGGGTTCAAGTGATTCTCCTGCTTCAGCCTCCCGAGTAGCTGAGACTACAGGCGCATGCCACCATGCCCGGCTAATTTTTGTATTTTCAGTAGAGATGGGGTTTTTCCATGTTCGTCAGGCTGGTCTCGAATTCCCAACTTCAGGTCATCCGCTCGCCTCGGCCTCCCAAAGTGCTGAGATTATAGGTGTGAACTACCGGGCCTGGGGACACCAGCGCTTTTCACCTACCCTAGGGAGCACCTACCAAACTCTGTCTGTATGGCCCCACGTCTTTTCACAAAGCAGTTACTCATAACCTCATCACACCCTGGCAACTCTATAAAGTAGGACAGGTATGTTTTGAGCAAGGCCCAGCCTGAACCCCGATGTGTGTCTCAGGCAGCCCTTTCTCTCCTCTAGGGTGTCTGGGGGTACTGGCAAGTACCAGGAGACCTAGAGGTGGAACGTCTGGGCTGATTCATGAAAACCTTTTGCAGGCTGGGCATGGTGGCTCCCGCCTGTAATCCCAGCACTATGGGAGGCCGAGGCCGGCGGATCATCTGAGGTCGGAGTCGAGACCAGCCTGGCCAATGCTGCAAAACCCCGTCTCTACTAAAAATACAAAAATTAGCCGGACGTGGTGGCGGGCGCCTGTAGTCCCAGCTACTTGAGAGGCTGAGGCAGGAGAATCGCTTGAACTCGGGAGGCGCAGGCTGCAGTGAGTGGAGATTGTGCCACCGCAGTCCAGCCTGGCTGACAGAGCAAGACTACTTAAAAAAAAAAAAAAGAGAAAAGTAGGGGGTCAGAAAACAGAGGCCAGCAAGCCAGAAAGAGGCCTGTGCGGCTCCTCAGGTGCCGGAGTCGCCCTTGAAGCAGGGTGAGAGCAGGACGCAGCGCCTGGCCCCGTTCGCTCCAGGCTGCAGGGGAAGCCACGCTGCCCACCGCGGCGCCCCGGCCCTCCCTGAGCTGGTCTCGGCTTTCCCGCGGAGCCCAACGGGCCTCACTGGAGTCTGGGACCACCGCGGCCCCTGGAGTTCCGTTTCCTGGCGCCTTGGACCAGGCTGCTCCGGCGGCCAGCCGCCCTCCGGGCTGAGGAGCCGGCGGATCGCATTAGGCCGAGCGGGAGGCCGCGCCCTCCGGGTCGCGTGGGCCGGGGTCCGCGGCCTCTCCAGGCGCCCCCGCGTCCCGAGGCAGCAGCGTCTTCCTAGCCCGCCTCGCCCGCTCCCCTCCCGCCCAGCGGGCCCCGCACGCGCTCCGTCCGCCTCCTCCTTCCGCAATCGGGGCCAGGACGGTGGCGGGAAACAGCACACGGGGGCCACGGCGAGGGAGACGAAGGGCTGCCGGCTCGCAGAGCTCCACGGGCCCGGCGCTAGTCCTCGGCCGCGGCGCGCACGACCCCTCCGGGCGCGGCGCCGCCGCCCGCACAAAGCTTCCCGCGAAACTGACGTCGGCGCGCGCAGGCACCGCCCCCGGCCTCGCCCCTCCTCCGCGCTCGCCTCGCTCCCCAGCGCGCCGGCGCCCTCGCCCTCCTCCCATTGGTTGCTACGGCGCGGCGCGCGCCGACCGGCGCCGTGCGCGCCTCCCGATTGGCCGAGCGGCGGCGGGCCGGGGGGGTGTGTCCCGGGCCGCGCCCCGCCCCTCCGCTCCGCTCGCGGTGGTGCGCGCGGCGGCGGCGGCGGCGGTGGCGTGTGGCAGGTCCGGCGGGCGCGAGGCGGCGGCGGCGGCGGCGGCCCGAGCCCGGCCCAGCCTCGTCCCGCCCGGGGCCCGCCTGGCTGCGACCCCGACCCCGACTGCGGTCCAGTCCTGCCCCGGCGCGCCGCGGCCTCGCCCGGCCCTCGCCCGGCGCCTCCCGAGGGAGCGGCGCTGCCGGCCAAGAGCGCAGGCCCGGCCATGACCGACTTCAAATTGGGCATCGTGCGGCTCGGCCGGGTGGCCGGGAAGGTGAGCGGCGCGGAGTGCGCGGCCCGGCCCATCTCGCCCGTCCTGGCCTCCGCGCGGGGCCGGGGGCTGGGGCCGGGGGCGGTTGTGCGGGCGGCGGCCGGGGCGGGGGCGCGGAGCCCGGGATGAGCCCCGGCGGGGCGGGGGGCGCTGCGCGGGCCCGTCTGCCGGCCCCGCGCGGGTGCAGCTTCCTCCCGCAGGCCGGCGGGCGCGCACCTCGGCTCCGGGGCGCACCTGGCCGCCCTCGGCCGGGCCCCGCCGCAGGTGGAAGCCACGGCCCTGTCCCGAGCCGGGTGCGGAGATGCCTGGCTTGAGCCCTGCCGGTGTTCACCGGGAGCCCTCCCCGTGGTGCCGGCGAGCCGGGGCCTAGTGCGGGGTCCGGGCTGCTGGTGCGGCCACACGATTTAAACACAGCGCCCTTTCGAGGCAGCGCCACCTCCACACCTCTCGCCAAGGCGGGTCTGGTGTGGGCTCTTCCTGCCTCCCAGTTCGCAGCAGGGCTTCGGGCTCATTTTAACGCTACCAGGGGTTGGCCAAGTTAGGCTGAGCCTCAGGCTTACAGCAGAGAGGCAGGAGCCTGGGTCCTGATGCCGCAATCTCAGGGCCTCCCTACATCTCCTTACCTGGTCCTCACGTTTCACGATTGGGGCTGGGGCTTCCATGCCACCTGTGGGCACTGAGGCTCTGCGGTTTCTGGCAGCCACCTGTGCAGCTGCACCAGCCAGGTTCTTGCCTGGATGGGAGCCGTGTTCCCATCACCAGCGGCTGCAGCTTTTCTGGTGGGAGAGAGGAGCGGAGGCAGTGGCAGGCGGCGTCAGGTCAAACAGGTTCAGATCCCAGAAAAAAAACTGTCAAGAGAGAGACTGGTCGGTTCCTGGAGCTGTTCCTGTTTCCTGCCCCTGCTCCAAGAGCATAGGCAGGGCCTACGGTGGAGGGGGCTTTCCCAGCGAAGGATGGGCTCCCCAGTCAGGTCGGAGACCCGAGACCCCTTCCAACTCTGCCACTGATGGCATTGCCGTCCCTTATAGCTTTTCTTTGGAACATTTCGGGTGGACGAAAAGCTAAAAAGGGTAATTCAGTGAGCACCTCAGCTTAATAGACACACCCTAATCAAAACCATCTGGCTTTTCTGCCTCGGTCCCGGCCCCTCCCTCAGCCCAGTGAAGTCGTCTCTGCCCAGGTGTATCGGTGCGTTAAATGTTGGGTGCCACTGTTGGGTTAGGCCTGCGGGGATGAGGCCTGATACCGGCTCCTCTGGAGCAGACTGAAGTGGGCAGCTGGCTTGTCACCGGTCTGCCTGCGCTTTTGCACAGACTGCACGACCCCAAACGGTGGAATGAGCTCCCCATGTGCTGAGCTGCCTTCCTCTGAAGAGGCCTGTGGTTACTTCCTACTTCACAGGAAAACGCACCAGGTTCCTGCCTGTTACGCGTTATAAGGTTACTGCACTTCACTCAGATCCCAAATGTAATGGTTTGAAACATGTGGTTACTTTCTAGACCAAATACACGCTGATCGATGAGCAGGACATCCCGTTGGTGGAGAGCTACTCCTTTGAGGTAAGTGAGGATGGCTGTTCCCTCCCCTGATGCTTGTGGTCAGTGCTCAGGAGGGTCACGAGGAGCTCTCTCCCCTGTGCTGCAAGAGCAGGCGGCCCCACAAGTGTGACATCTGGTGCCGGCCTATGAGCCCTGAGCCCTCGGCTGCCACATCCAGCGATGGGCCTGCAGACCCTGGCTGTCGCTGCCACCGGAGCCCCTTGTGTCCCATGCAGCCTGATAACACGGCCTTTCCTCACTTTCACCCCGGCTGCTAGCTCTTCCTGAAAGCAAATAGCATGTTCTCACGTTTGTGATCCTGTGACGTGGGCCATGTCTGTTAACTCGGACGACCCTGCTCCTTAGAGCCGGCCACCTCTGCTCTGCCTGCCCTAGCAGCCCCTCCAGGCTGCCCAGCTGCCTCCTGTTCTCTGCTCTCGTGGGGTCTTCCTGCCTCTTCCCAGCTTCCGTTCCTGCCACGGAGCTTGGCCTCCCTCACCACACTTTATCTCTGTGCCCCACACATTCGCAGTCGTGACTTCTCCAGGGGTTTCTCCATCTCACTGCACTGTGGGGTTTTTTTAAGGGTATTTTTTAAATGTATTGAATAGAAGCGTGCTGTGGGGGCACACTGGGCCTGTGGGAAGCGCCACACTCCCTAGGGTCTCAGGGACAGGGCTGGCATTTGTCCCTCAGGCTTGCCTGTTTCACGTGGGTTTTCTAAGAGGGACTGGAGGTGTTGCTGAGAATTGGAGGCTTTTCAACAGCTCTTTCCCTTGTTCCTTCTCAGGCCCGAATGGAAGTGGATGCGGATGGAAACGGCGCTAAGATATTTGCCTACGCCTTTGACAAGAACCGAGGAAGGGGCTCTGGGAGACTCCTTCATGAGCTGCTGTGGTGGGTGTTCCCAAGCTGCGTCTGCCCCCTGCCCCGCCGAGGCCCTGCCCCGCCTTCCCTGAATCTCACAGTTATTTTTGTGTCCTTTGCCACTAACCCAGAGGAATCAATGATTGTATATCGCACTTCAGACCCCAAGTGGACTTTCTGCTGGGTGCTTGCCCAGGACGGGTGGCCTCAGGAGGGAGAATGGGGTTGCTCCCCTTGCTGGGTCTTCGCTGAGCCCCACACTGTGCATGGTAGGGGCCACTCAGATGGGGAGCTGTCTTGGGGCCATCTGCTCAGGTGGATTTGGGTTCCAGCCTTGACTCTGCTCCTAAGTCCAGGGGCCAGGTCCTCTCTGTGTCCCTGTCCTGTTTGGGCCACAGACCAGGTGCTTGGATTCCTCTCGGCAGTTTCTGCCTGAGGCACCCTCATCTGTAGGAGCAGAGCCCGATCAGGTCACATGGCTGACACTTCTTCCTGGAAGGACTTTGATGCCTGACTAGAAATACCCGTGAGGGTGGGAGGTGGCAATGCAGGGCACTGTCTGTTTCTAGGGAGCGGCACCGGGGGGGCGTGGCCCCGGGCTTCCAGGTGGTGCACCTCAACGCTGTGACCGTGGACAATCGCCTGGACAACCTGCAGCTGGTGCCGTGGCGCTGGCGGCCCAAGGCTGAAGAGACCTCCAGCAAACAAAGGTGGGTTTTCTCAAGGCCTGGTGAGGCCAGCAGAGGGGCCTTTTGAGGAAGGCCGCCTTCAAAGCTCTTGTTTCTAAGAGGGTCTCATGTTCTTTCTCTGAGCCCCGATTCTTCTCTGTGTTTGGGACTTTGATTGTTTTTCCCCAAAGCATGGAATGCTCCTTTTCTTCATGGGAGTGGGAAGGATCTTGATAATGTGTTTCTGTGTGGGTCTTCTGATAACTGGCCTGGGAGTTTCCCGTTAGCTGGTGTGATGAAGTGGGGAGGAGGGCTGCCTGCTCCAGGGCAGGGCCAGCATCGGGACTCTGTGGGAGCAGGGCTCCCCAACCCCTGGAAGGCATCAGCCTTCTTTCCTCACCTCAGGATTCATTTTTGTGCGCACAGATAGCTCGGTCTCTTTCTTATGTTCTTTTGCTAAATAGTTTTCCTTAAGCAAATGTTTAAAGTGGAGGATATGTGGTTCCCACCTGCCCGTGGTCCTGAGAGCAGTGCTTTGCATGGGCTTCCCACGTGGAAGGGCAGTTCCTGCTGCCCCAGGACCAGTCAGGCTGTGAACTTCGTGGAGCCCTTGGGAAGAGCCGAGAGACCACAGGAGGATGGGGGTCCCCAGCCACACATGCTCACTGACATGTTCCCCGGATCCCCTGGGGCTTCTGGGCAGCCTTTCCTGGTGCAGGCAGTGCTGTCTGCCCTAGCAGATGGTTATGAGCAACGCTGGTAAGGGTTAGGGTTGCGGGCTTGGTGATGGTTGGTGGCTGTGGGTGGAATCTTTGCAGTTTTCACCTCAGGGTCATGCCAGAGCCCTGTGCAGCCGAGGTGGAGACAGTGGGACACCTGGCAGACTGGTTGGTGATGTGGGGACAGTCCCCAGGCATCCAAATGCCACCCTCAAATTGCTGTTCCTGCCGCCCTGGAAGGAGTCCTACAAGTCCCCCTCATCCCTTCTGCACTGGCCTCGAAGGACAAAGGCAGAGCTTGCAAGTGTCCATCGTTCTTCTTGGGCTGGGGGCTTTTTTCCCTGTTATGTTTATTTAATTTAATTAATTTTAGAGATGGGTTTCACTATGTTGCCCAGATTGGTCTCAAACTCCTGGCTTCAGGGAATCTTCCTGCCTCCGTCTCTTTTTTTTTTTTTTGAGATGGAGTCTCGCTCCGTTGCCCAGGCTGGAGTGCAGTGGCGAGATCGTGGCTCACTGCAGCTTCCGCCTGCCTGGTTCAAGCGATTCTCCTGCCTCAGCCTTCCTAGTAGCTGGGATTACAGGCGCCCACCACCACGCCTGGCTAATTTTTGTATTTTTAGTAGAAACAGGATTTCACTATGTTGACCAGGCTGGTCTTGAACTCCTAACCTCAGGTGATCTGCCCGCTTCAGCCTCCCAAAGTGTTGGGATTACACGCATGAGCCACTGTGCCCAGCCCACCTCAGCCTCTTGAGTAGCTGGAATTACAGGCGCTCACCACCACGCCCGGTCCCTGCTATGATATTAAGAGTTTTGATTTTTCTCTCATACTGCTTGTGAGTGAAGCCAACCTTCTTATGATTGTTGAATGGGATTTTTATTATTTCGGGAATTATGTTAGTCGGAGTTGCAAGAAACAGAACTTAATTTCGCTGAAACAAAAACAGCACGTTTTGGTGTCCTGACTGAAATGTGGAGAGCCAGGGATGCTGCTGCCTCCAGCCCTGCGCCTCTCAGGGAGGCTGCGTGAGCACTACCTCACACCTGTGCAGTGGAGCAGGTACCCTGTTCTGGTGGTGTCTGGGGAAGCCCTGGGATGAACTGTGGTTCGCTTGCTTTGAATCACTTTTCTATGTGAAATCTGAGTTGGGTCATCCATGGGGAGGGAGGGGTGTGTGGCAGTCAGAGCGGCATCCACGGCATTTCTTGTTGTGTTGTGCGCATTGATACATGGTCAGCCTTGAGGCTGGGCTGGGCCCTCCCCGACTCCACACGTTCCCCCACTGCCCAGCACTCCATCTGGCAATGGCAGGCATCCCTGCCGTGATAGGGGTCATTTCAGCTGGTTCTCAGTAAGACTGGGTCCGGCCAGCCTGTGACTGAACGTTACCTTGTATCCTCGCAGCACTCTTCAGAGTCAGGAGAGGCGCTAACTGCCGTAAAGAACACCTGTTTGGGCCGGGCGCGGTGGCTCACGCCTGTAATCCCAGCACTTTGGGAGGCCGAGGCGGGTGGATCAGAAGGTCAGGAGATTGAGACCACCCTGGCCAACATGGTGAAACCCCGTCTCTACTAAAAATACAAAAATTAGCTGGGCGTGGTGGCGTGCACCTGTAGTCCCAGCTACTCAGGAGGCTGAGGCAGGAGAATTGCTTGAACCCGGGAGGCGGAGGTTGCAGTGAGCCCAGATCGCGCCACTTCACTCCAGTCTGGCGCCTGGTGACGGAGCGAGACTCTGTCTCAAAAAAAAAAAAAAGAACACCTGTTTGGAAAGGGGACATTGGGCTGATGCTCTTGTGGCCATGCCAGGACCAGTGGCACTGGGGCTGCCACCTTGCATAACCCTCTGCTGTGGGAGGTGGGCCTGGGGTGGCTCAGGGCTGATGAAGCTTGGCCATCTTTGGTTTGCCAACATGGGGCTTTAGAACTCAGTAGGTGTTGGGCTGCATGCTGTCAGCACCCCAGGTCACGAGCAGAAGTCAGAGCGAGCCAGTGTGGGCCTGTCTTCCTGGGTGGCTGGGTGCTGTGTCCTGGTTCCCGGCTTGTGGCCTCCCTGTGGTTTGGCTCTTTGTGGTGGGGCACCCTGTCTTTGTCAGGCCTGGGCTGTTGCTCTGTTTTCCTGGCACTGTGTCAGCTCAGTGCCCACAAAAGGGGCCTCTTGGCAAAGGAGTTTTCCTCCTCTTCTGTCTTCAGAAGCCACCAGTGTCTGAAACTTGCCTCTGGTGGGAGCTCACCAACATCTTCCCATGTCCCGACGCTTCCCCCTTTTAACCACGTCTCCTCAGGGTCTGGCCTCAGAGAACAGCGTTGTGGGTGGTGTAGGCAGCTCCTTCGCTCTGTGATGCAGCAGGGTGGGGCTGCCCACATGTGCTCTGAGCAGCCAGTGCTTGTTCCAGGGTCTGTTCCATACAGCACGTGCCTTGGAGACTCCGTTCTCAGTAGGACTCTCCCTTTGTAAGCATCTAGCCTGCTCGAGCAGGAGGAGTCTTCAGATGGATGTAGGGCAGCTCCTGGCACAGAAGGGGAAGTGGGCCGATGGGGCAGTGTTGGGTACCTCTGCAGGCCGAGGGCAAGGAGAGGGGCTGCCTCGCTTGGCCCAGGGGCCTGAGCTGGGCCCTGCCTCCCGTGTGCTGGGGAGAGGGTGATAGATGAGGCCGTGCTTCTGGGTTAGCGTGAAGGCGGGACAAAGTATTACTGCCTGAGGTGGTGGAAAGCGCACGCAGCAGGGGATGGGCAGAGGAGACGGGAGTCTGGGCCGGGCGTCCTGGGCAGGGTGGCACTCCAGAGTCGCAGCGTTGTCCGCTGTGTGCTAGCCCCGTTTGGCCAGAGCGCACTGAAGTGTCTGTGTCTCTCTTTAAGGGAGCAAAGCTTGTACTGGCTTGCAATTCAGCAGCTGCCTACAGACCCCATAGAAGAACAGTTTCCCGTCCTAAATGTGACCCGGTACTACAACGCCAACGGGGACGTGGTGGAAGAGGAGGAGAATTCCTGCGCCTACTACGAGTGCCACTACCCGCCCTGCACGGCGATGGAGAAGCAGGTGCGTGTCCTCTCCCCTGTAGCCCAACCTCGGTTTGGGGTCTCGTCCTCCCACCCCAGGGTCCATCCCTGGAGACCTCTTAGCCGCTCGTGGGCTTTTCCGCCAGGTGGTCTCCCTTTGCCATTGTGCTGGCCTGACCAGAGCCCAGGCCCCCCAGCCTTGGTATTCTCCTGGGTCCGTCAGATTGTCCGTGAGATGGACTTTGCCCTGCACTGCGTCCCAGGCACGACAGTGAAGCCACAGGTGTTCTGTATTTCAGCTCCGGGAGTTCAACATCTGCGGGCGCTGCCAGGTGGCCCGGTACTGCGGCTCCCAGTGTCAGCAGAAGGACTGGCCGGCCCACAAGAAACACTGTCGGGAGAGGAAGCGTCCCTTCCAGCATGAGCTCGAGCCGGAGCGATGACGGGCGGGGGAGCCGCACACACTCGCAGCCCCCGGGCTCTACCCTGGGCACAGCAGAGACAAACTCGTGGTTGAACCTGGAGGTGCCGAAAAAGCCAGCTGCAGGCCCAGGACAGCCGCCATGAGACTCCCAATGTTACAGGCAGTCTGTGGGCACAGTGCCCCTCAGTGTTCATCTCCAGCAGGGACAGGAGGAGGCTCCACCAGGACGGTTCTCATTATTTATATGTTAATATGTTTGTAAACTCATGTACAGTTTTTTTTGGGGGGAGGCAATGGGAAGGGTAGAAATTACAAATAGAATCTTTTGCTGTAATCCTTGAATGGCAAACGGTCAGGCCACATGTCTAAAAACTGTCCTGTAGCTGCAGCTTCTCCCCTGGGCTGCGGGAGCCCCACGGAGCGCGGCCTGCACGGGAATTGTGTCCACAAAGGCAAAGTAAAGGGGTGGAATCATCTGGCGTCTTGGCCATTCTCTGCTCCGCCTCCCTCTGGTGCTGCTTAGGGTGAGGTCATTTTGAGTGGAGCCGAATCCTCGTGGGTATGGGACAGGAGGACCTGGCCTTGCTCCTCGTGTGCCCTCTGTGAAGTGGGTGAGCTCAGAGCTTCCTGAGTCCAGCAGGGAGTGTGAGTGAAATGCCGTCCTTGTCTTGCGCAGGACTGGTGGGGGTGCTGTTGGTTGCCCACTGTTCTATTGGGTGTGGGATGCTCCAGACCCTGACATTGGTTAGTTCTTGTCTGATGTATGCGTGAAGTGCCTGGGAGCTCGTCAGTGACAGCTGCTGCCCGGAAGAATCCACAGGGCAGCTGGGCATGGTGGCTCATGCACTTTGGGAGGCCGAGGTGGGTGAATCACGAGGTCAGGAGTTCGAGACAAGCCTGGCCAGCCTGGTGAAACCCCATCTCTACTAAAAAATACAAAAAGTTAGCCGGGCATGGTGGCACATGCCTGTAATCCCAGCTACTCGGGAGGCAGAGGCAGGAGAATCACTTGAACCCAGGAGGCCGTGTTTGAAGTGAGCCGAGATCGTACCACTGCACTCCAACCTGGGCGGCAGTCGAGACTCCATCTCAAAAGGAATCCACAGGGCGTGTGCAGCAGGTCTGCTACAGAAGATGCAGGGTGCTGGGCAGCCGGGGTAGGGTGAGGGCCACACTCCTCCATCCCTCTGCAGGGCTGCGGCCTCCAGGATAGTCCGCCCTCTGTCCTTGGGGGAGCCCCAGGTGTCTGGGGCTGGTCAGCATCTTGCACTCATAGAGCTGCTCAAGGAAACAAGCCAGGCTTTGTGGCCGGGATCCTGCCAGTCTCTAGGTGTACCCAGCCATCCACTCAGAGGCCTTCTTGGGAGCTAGGAGCCTGACCAGTCCAACTCTGACCTGTCTGGTCTGGTCTGGTCCTGTCTGCCCCAACCCTGTGTTGGTCCCGCAGGTTCCTGCTACACTTTCCCCTCTTGAAGCTCCTCGGCTATGCTCCAGGACACGCTGTGTGTTCTCATTGCTGCCCCTGGCTGGGTTGGCCTTAGCTTCTCTGGCAGTACCCTGGGGCCTCCTGAAGAACAGGACAGCTGAAAACAGGCAATAGCAGCAAACCCTGCAGGATATCCTGGAGCTTACATAACTGCACGTGCTCATGTCATGAGAAGCCTTCTTTTTTGCTGTGAAGGTCAGGGACATCTGAGCAGGTGAAAGCTCGCAGGGAGGGAGACATAAGTGTCCCTAGAGATGGGTCAGCAGGTTGGGGTTTGGGGCAATCTTCAGGCCTGGAGCCTTGTGTGCCCTCAGGCAGCCTGCTTTCAAATGGAGAGTCAGGATGGAACGGACTGCAGGCTGTTCCGGGGAATGGCCACATCGTACCCTGACCAGCAGAGGCTGCCTTGTCTGGCAGTCAGTTACTCATCAGAAATGCACCAAAAAGCACCCGGGGCCTCCCACTTGTGACACCACACTGCGGAAGGGGGTGATGCGGGTTCTAAGTTTGCGTGTGGCATCTCCAGGCCTCACCCCGACAGGTGCCACTGTGAAGGTGGGATGAGCCCCACGACTGCTGCGCTTCTCTTATCTGATACCCATCCCCTGGTCGTCTTTCACCTTCCATGGCCGTGACTTCTTGGTCTTTGTAGCCAGGTGTCTAAGATGTTCTATGAGGACATCCAGATGGCTGCAATGTCGAGCTGGCTTCCAGCTTGTTTGCAGTGTGGTGCGCTGGGATGCTTGGCGTGGTCACTCTCCCTCCCATGTAGAGGTGTGTGCTTGAGGCCCTTTTGGAACGCCCTGCTGCCTTCCTGGCCAGCCTTGTCGGTGCCTCGGCCTCTGCCGCAGTCTGAGCTGCTGTCTGTCCGCACTGCCTTTAACCACAGCCCTGCTTGAAGGCCCAAGGCTGAACACGCACCCAGGCTCCGTGAATTTCAGTCAAGTCCGCCTTAGCTTCCTGGAGCTGCCGCAACAAAGCAGCCCAAGGAGCTGTGCAGCCTGAAGCAGCAGGAATTCAGAGGCGGGAGCCTCAGATGAGGGCGTGGGGAAAGGCCCTCAGGTGCGGTTGCCTCCTCCCCGTGGTCAGCTTTCCTTTCCGTGGACTCCAGCTCCACTGGGTCAGGGCCCTCCCTAGGACCTCGTTTTAACTCTCCCTTCCGAGAGCCCGTTTGCTAAGGTTGCGCTCTGAGGTGCCAGGGTCTTCAGCCTGTCGGGGCACAGTTCAACCTGTAACGGCCAGAGGGGTTCTCCCTGCCCGCTGCACAGACAGACCGTGGATTGCAGGAAAGAAAAAGCTTGGTAGATACGGGCCGGCCAGGCGTCGTGGGAGTTGGAGTCCATCCTCAGATCTTGCCCAAAGCTCCTAGGTTAGGAGTTTTTCAAAGGCAGTTCTGGGGGAAGGGGTGGGGCGGCCAGGCGGCAGGTGCTGAGAACCACAGGGGTCGGAGCCGTCCTCCTGCCGAGCCGCTTCTGGGGGACCCAGATGCAGCCACGGGTGTCAGACGAGCCAAGACCCCGGAAGGCGGTCTCCGAGGGCGGCTGTCTCCGAGGGCGGCTCCGCCATGGCGGGTTCGCAGGAGGCGGGCCGGGCGCGCCTGCGACTCGGGGTGCTGGGGGGCTCCTCAGCGTTACGAAGGCGTTGATTCTGGGGCAAGGCCTGTCACGGAAGCCGTAGCCTAAATGTCTTCTGAAGTCAGCGCGGCCCGAGCCCAGGAGTAGCCGGGAGGGCGCCACGGGGTGCGCTTGCGCAGCTCGCGTTGGGGTTTTCCTTAGTGATGGAATTTTTGCAAAGGCGGCTTGAGATCTACCGCCCTGTCTCGAATGTGCTGTCTCCAAACCTGCTCTGCAGAGGAGCGGATTTCCCGAAGCCTTCGGCCTCAACGGGCCCGCGGGGAGGAGCCCGCCGCGGTCCGCCGGCCGACAGGGGGCGCAGGAGCCCGGCCTCCCCGGGCGTCCACGGCGGCCAACGCCCGCCCGGATGTCCCGCCCCGGCGCGCCGGAAAGAATCGCGAGAGGCCGCCCGCGCTGACAGTGTCCCGGGGCCTCCGCGCTCGTGCCTCGGGCTCCGGCTTCGCCGTCCCGCGCCGTACTCTGGCCGGCCCCTCCGACCCGCCTCTGCTGACGGCTGGATGATGGGCGCTTCCGCCGTGCAGACGGTGGACACCGAGCTGACCGCTGACGCGGTGGAGTGGTGCCCGCTGCGAGGCCTCAGGCACCTGCTGGCGTGCGGAACCTACCAGCTGCGGCGTGGGGACGAGCCCGCCGGCCCCCAGATCAAGGTGCGCACGCCACGGCCTCGGGAGGGGAGGGCGGGGCGGCCACGAGGCTGAGACCGAAAGGCGCGGAGAATAGCCCAGGAGGTGAAGACGGGATGCTGGCCCTTTGACCGGGACGTAGGTCAGACACAGTTTAAAATCTTTAAAAAAAAAATTATTCTTCCTATGAGACAAGGTCTTGCTCTGTCACCCAGGCTGGAATGCAGCCTCGGACTCCAGGGCTCAGGGGATCCTCCCACCTCAGCCCCCTGGGTAGCTGGGACCGCAGGCACGCGCCACCGCCCCGGGCCAGCTTCAGAATCTTGAGAGCAGAACGTCTTCTATATGCATGTGTGGCTCAAGCTAATGGATGGAGTGTACGGTAAAGAGAAAGTGGCAATTGTACCTTAACTTCTGGAAGGTACATATTGGGATGCAAACTGGGCGCTGGAACTACAGGCCCAAGTCAGGACTGTCCCAGGCAAACTGGGTTCTGTGGTTACCCTAGCCATAGCTGGGTCCTGTTGGCCGGTTTAGAAGGAGCTTTCTCTACTGGGTCCAGGAGACTTCGTTCATCTACTCATTGATCATATGCAGGAAAATAGACATTTCTCCAGCTCAGAATAACAGAGGCTCTCCTTCCAGGCAGAATTCCGCTCTGTCAGTCATCACAAACGTTTGAGTTCGTTGGGTCGCTTTTCCCATCACTTGGGTTCCTTGGTGTCTTGGGGTAATCAAAGAATACCTCTGTGTTTTTTGTAGGGTGGAATGGAAGTCGAGGAGCCTCAGATCCGTTTAGGTCGTCTCTTCCTGTACAGTTTCAATGAGAACAACTCTACTCACCCTCTGGTCGAGGTCCAAAGAAAAGATACTTCTGCAATCCTGGACATGAAATGGTACAACTGTGGTAATCCCACTTGGTCTAGAATTTGTCATGAGTAGCTAGTCAGTCACTTAATCGGGGAGCCTGATACCTGGTAGCCTTCAAGGAGACAGGGATTGTGTGTCAACTTTGGATTTGTTTCTTTGCTGTCCTGCCTCCCTCCCACTTGGGCAGTGCTTTATGTGGGGCTTACTTCTTTTGCCATGTTCCCGTCGGGGAGGCGATGGGAGTTTTCTGACTTCATAAGCTGGGGCATCTTTTGTTTGAGAACAAAATTGTAGGCTCTAGCCCAGTTTTGGAGCTGAGATTTTTATTTTATTTTAATTTATTTAATTATTATTTTTTTGAGATGGAGACTTGCTCTGTCACCAGGCTGGAGTGCAATGGCGCAATCTTGGCTCACTGCAACCTCCGCCTCCTGGGTTCAGGCGATTCTCCTGCCTCAGCCTCTCTCCAGTAGCTGAGATTACAGGTGTCTGCCACCATGCCCAGCTAATTTTTGCTTAGTTTTTTTGTCTGTTTTTGAGAAGGAGTTTTGCTCTTGTTGCCCAGGCTAGCATGCAATTGCATGATCTTGGCTCACTGCAGCCTCCACCCCGCAGGTTGAAGCGATTCTTCTGCCTCAGCCTCCTGTGTAGCTGAGATTACATGCACCCACCACCATGCCTGGTTGAATTTGTATTTTTAGTAGAGATGAGGTTTCACCATGTTGATCAGACTGGTCTCAAACTTCTGACCTCAGGTGATCCACCTGCCTCAGCCTCCCAAAGTGCTGGGATTACAGGCGTGAACCACTGCGCCTGGCCTTATGTCGTATTCTTTTTTTTTTTTTT
>PVKV010037135.1:0-15411 GCA_004027835.1 Alouatta palliata
AACATACATACCCTCTATTTTTACTCTGCTATAAAAATATACACCCTCTATTTGTACTCTGTAATAAAAAACATACACCCACTATTTCTATTGTGTTATAAAAATATACACCCTCTATTTCTGTTCTGTTATAACAAATATACACCCTCTTTTTTACTCCGTTTTACAAAATACACACTGTCACAAAATACTCTGTTATGAAAAATATACACCGTATACTTGTACTGTGTTTTAAAATAAATACACCCTTTATTTCTACTCTACTATAAAAGTATGCACCCTCTGATTATACTCTATTTTAAAATAAATTCACAATCTATTGGTTCTCTACTCTAAAAAATATATACTCTCTATTTATACTCTGTTATACAAAATACACAAATTCACAAACAGTCTGTTACAAAATGTACACACCCTCTACTTGTACTCTGTTTAAAAACAAATACACCACTATATCTACTCTTGTATAAAAAATATACACCCTCTATTTCTGCTGTTATAAAAAATATATATACCATCTATTTTTACACTGTTTTACAAAATATACACTATTTGTACTGTTATAAAAAGTATACACTATCAGTTTTTACTCTTTCATACAAAATATACACACTGACAAAATAGTCAATATACAAAATATAAACCCTCTACTTGTACCCTGTTTTAAAATCAGTACACTCTCTCTTTCTGCTCTGTTATAAAAAATATATACTCACTATTTCTACTATGTTATAAAATACATACACCCTAAATTTTTACTCTGTTACAAAATATGTATACCTTCTACTTGTTCTATGTAATAAAAAAATATACACCCTCTATTTTTACTCTGTTATAGAAAATATACACCCTCTCTTTGTACTGTGTTATATAAATATACCCCTTCTATTTCTACTCTGTAAAAAAACTATACACCCTCTATTTGTACTCTGTTATAAAAAATATACAGTCTTTTTTACTCTGTTATACACGCACACTCAGAAAATAGTCTGTTATAAAAAATATGCATCCTCTACTTGTACTCTGTTGTAAAATAAATACACCCTCTATTTCTACTCTGTTAAAAAATATATACATCCTCTCTTTGTACTCTGTTTTAAGAAATGCACCCTCTATTTTTCTCTCTTATACAAAATACACACACTAAAAAAATTGTCTTGTGAAACTATGATGTTCTACTTTTACTTTCTTTTAAAATCAATACAACCTCTATTTCTACACTGTTATAAAAAATACACACCCACTATTTCTACTCTGTTATAAAAAAATATACACCCTTTTTACACCAGCATAAAAATTATACACCCTCAATTTGTACTCTGTTATAGAAAATATACACCCTCTACTTGTACCGGGTTTAAAATAAATGCACCCCCTAACTCTACTCTGTTCTAAAAAATATACACCCTCTATTTATACTCTGCTATAAAATTATATGTCCTTTATATTTACTATGTTATTCAAAATACCCACACCCACAAATTAGTCTCTTATAAAAAATATACACAATCTACTTGTACTTTGTTTTAAAATAAATACACCCTCAATTTCTACTCTGTTATAAAAAATATACACCCTCTATTTCTGCTCTGTTATAAAAAGTGTATGCCCCATATATTTACTCTGTTATACAAAACACACACACCAACAAAATAGTCTGTTTTAAAATATATACATACTGTAATTCTACTGTTATAATATATATATATATATATACCCTGTATTTTTACTGTTATAAAAAATATACACCTTCTATTTGTACTCTGTAATAAGAAACATATAGCCTCTATTTTTATTCTGTTATAAAAAATATATACCCTCTATTTGTGCTCTGTTATAAAAATATACCTCTTTCATTTCTAGTCTGTAATAAAAAATATAAACTCTCTGTTTGCACTCTGTTAGAAAAAATATTCACCCTCTATTTTTCCTCTGTGATACAAAATACACACACTCACAAAACAGTCTGCTATACAAAATATACACCCTATACTTTTACTCTCTTTTAGAATAAATACACCGTCTACTTCTACTCTGTTATAAAAAATATACACCTCCTATTTATACTCTGTTAGATAAAATATGTACCCTCTATTTTTAGTCTGTTATAAAATATATACATCCTATATTTTTACTGTGTTTTAAGTAATATACACCCTCTATTTTACTCTGTTATACTTAATACACACATTGAGAAAATAGTCTGTTATAAAAAATGTATACTCTCTATTGTACTGTTTTAAAATAAATACACCCTCTATTTCTATTGTCTTATAAGAAATGTACACCCTCTATTTATACTCTGTTATAAAAAACATATACCCTCTATTATTACTCTGTTATACAAAATGCACACACTCGCAAAACAGTCTGTTACAAATAATGTACACAATGTACTTGTATGCTGTTTTAAAATAAATACATGCTCTATTTCTACTCTCTTATAAAAAATGTACACCCTCTGTTTCTACAAATTTGTAAAATATATATACCCTGTATTTTTACTCTGTTATAAAATATATACACCCTGTATTTGTACTCTGTAATAAAAAATATACACCCTCTATTTTTACTCTGTTGTAAAAAATATACACCCTCTCTTTGTACTCTCTTTTATAAAATATACCCCTTCTTTTTCTACTCTGTAATAAAAAATATACACCCACTACTTTTACTCTGTTATAAAAAAAATACACCCTCTATTTTTATTCTGTTATACAAAATACACACACTCAAAAAATAGTCTGTTATGAAAAACATACACCTTGTTCTTGTGCTATATTTTATAATAAATACAACCATTATTTCTACTCTGTTAGAAAAAATATACACCCTCTATTGTACTGTGTTATAAAAAATATACACACTCACAAAATAGTGTTTTATAAATAATATAAAACGTCTATTTCTACTCCGTTATAAAAAAATATACAAACTCTACTTGTACTCAGAGTTAAATAATATACCCACTCACAAAATAGTCGTTTATAAAAAAATACAAACCCTCTCTTTGTACTGTGTTATATAAAATATACACCCTCCATTTGCACTCTGTTATGAAAAATGCACACACTCACAAATAGTCTTTCATAAAAAATATATACCCTCTATTTGTACTCTGTTATAAAAAAATAAACACACAAAATAATGTCTTATTGTAAATAAAAACTCTCTAATTGTACTGTGTTATAAAACATATACACCCTCTATTTGTACTCTGCTATTAATAAAATACACACAAATAAAATAATCTTTTATAAAAAACCAAAAGCATCTATTTATACCCTGTATTAGAAAATACACAACCTCTATTTGTAGTCTGTTACAAAAGGTATACACTCTCTAATTTTACACTCTTATAAAAACTGCACACACTCAGAGAATAGTCTTTTATAAAAAATATTAACCATCGATCTGTACTCAGTTGTAAAAAATATGCACACTCACAATATTGTGTTTTATAAAATACACTCTATGTTTACTCTGTTACATAAAATATAAAGTCTCTGTTTGTACTGTTATAAAAATATACACACTCAATAATTAGTCTTTTATAAAAAATATACACTTTCTATGTGTTATATGTTATAAAATATATAGACACTCTATTTGTAATCTGTTATAAAAAATATACACTTTCTATTTGTACTCTGGTATTAAAATTATACAAAAAATATTTTATTTTATGAAATATATAAGACATCTATTTTTACTTTGTTATAAAAAATATACACCCTCTAATTGGACCTGGTTATAATATATATATACACTCACACTATATACTTGTATAAAAATATAAACCCTCTACTTGTACTCTGTTACATAAAATATATACCCTCTATTTGTACTCTATTATAAAAAATATAAACCCTCTATTTTTACTCTGTTTTAAAAATATACACCATCACTTGAACTGATTTAACCAAAATACACACCCTCTATTTGTACCCTGTTATAAGAAAAAATACACCCTCTATTTGTAGTCTGTTATAAAAATAAATACACACTCACAAAGTAGTCATTTATAAAAATTATAAACCCTCTATTTGTACTCTGTTGTGAAAAATATACGGCCTCTAATTTTACTGTGTTATAAAAAACACACACCTTCTATTTGTACTCTGTTTTAAAAAAAATACACAGTCTGTTTTTACTCTGTTATATAAAATATACACATTCGTCCCTGTCTACTCTGTTATTAAAAAACATACACCCTCACCAAATAGTCTGTTATAAATAATATAATCCCTCTATATTTATTATTTATAAAACATATACACGTTCTAATAGTAATCTGTTATAAAAAATATACACATTCTATTTGTACAGTGTTATAAAATATACACCCTCTATTTTACTCTGGTATAAAATATATATGCCTTATGTTTTTACTGTGTTATATAATATATACACACTCCTTTTACTCTATTATAAAAATACACACTCACCAAAGGTGTGATATAAAAAATATAAACCTTCTATTTCTACTCTTTTATAATAAATATAAATCCTCTATTTGTATGCAGTTTTAAAAAATATGCACCCTCTAATTTTACTCTGGTATAAAATATACACCCTCTATTTGTACTCTGTTATTAAAAATATAAACCCTGTATTTGTACCATGTTATAAAAAATATACACCCTATATTTGTACTGTGTTATACAAAATATACCTTTTCTACTTATATTCTGTTATATAAAATATACACACTCACAAATTAGCCTGTTATAAAAAATATAAACCTGCTATATGTACTCTTTTATAAAAATTATACACTATCTATTTTTCTCTGTTATACAAAATATACACCATCTATTTGCTCTCTCTTATAAAAAATATACACCTCTGTTTGACTATGTAATAAAAACTAGACCCATTCTATTTCTACTCCTTTATGTAATATATACACTGTCACAAATTTCTCTGTCATAAAAAATATACACTCTCTTTGTACTATGTTATAAAAAATATACAAACTCACAAACTACTCTGTTATAAAGAATATATGCACCCTCTATATATAATCTGCTTTAAAATAAATAAACACTCTTCTGCTACTCTGTTATAAAAAATAAAAACCCTCTATTTCTACTATGTTATAAAATATATAAACCCACAATTTGTACTCTGCTATAAAAAATACACACTCTCTCTTTCTACTCTGTTATAGAATATATACACCCTCAAATTGTACTCTGTTATAAAAAATACACACCCTCAATTTGTACTCTGTTATAAAAAATATACACCCTCTAAATATACTCTGCTTTAAAAGAAATAAACACTATTCTGCTACTCTGTTATAAAAAATATACACCCTGTATTTCTACTCTGTTATAAAAACATACACCTTCAGTTTGTACTCTGTTATAAAAAATATACACCATCTGAATATACTCTGCTTTATAATAAACACTTTTCTGCTACTCTGTTAAAAAAATATAAACCATCTAATTCTACACTGTTATAAAAAAATACACACCCTCAATTTGTAATCTGTTAAAGAAATATTCAAACTCTAAATATTCTTTCCCTTAAAATAAATAAACACTCTTCTGCACTCTGTTATAAAATATATAAACCCTCTATTACTATTCTCTTATTAAAATATACTTCCTAAATTTGTACTCTAATATATATACACCCTCTAAATATACTCTGTTTTAAAATAAATAAACACTTTTCTACTACTCTGTTAAAAAAATATAAACCCTCTAATTCTACATTGTTATAAAAAATATACACCCTCAATTTATATTCTGTCAAAAAAATATAAAACCTGTATTTCTACTCTGTCATGAAGAATATACACCGTCTAAATATACTCTGCTTTAAAATAAAGAAACATTATTCTGCTACTGTTATAAAAAATATAAACCCTCAATTTGTACTCTGTTACTAAAAACATACACCCTCTATTTCTACTCTGTTATATTTACACCCTCTATTTCTACTCTGTTATAAAAAATATAATACCGCTAAACATACTCTGCTTTAAAATAAATAGTCATTCTTCTGCTACTCTGTTACAAAATATATACACCCCATATTTCTACACTGTTATAAAAAATATACATCCTAAATTGTACTGTTATAAAAAATATACAACCTCTAAATATTCTCTCCCTTAAAATAAATAAACACTCTTCTGAACTGTTATAAAAAATATAAACCTTCCATTTCTACTGTTATAAAAACATGCACCCTCTAAATATACTCTGCTTTAAAATAAATAAACACTCTTCTGCTACTGTTAAAAAAAATATAAACCCTCTACTACTACACTGTTATTAAAATATACACCCTAAATTTGTACTCTGTTATAATATATATACACCCTCGGAATATGCTCTGCTTTTTAAATAAGTAAACACTTTTCTACTACTCTGTTATAAAAAATATAATCCATTTCTACTCTGCTATAAAAAATATACACCCTCAATTTCTACTCTTTTATAAAAAATATACCTCCTCTACATCTACTCTGTTATAAAAAATATGCACCCTCTAAATATACTCTGCTTTAAAATAAACAGTCTTCTGCTTCTCTGGTATGAAAAATATAAAGCCTCTATTCCTTCTGTGTCAGAAAATATATACACCCTTAATATATACTCTGTTATAAAAAATATACACGCTCAATTTGTACTCTGTTATAAAAATATTCAACCTCTAAATATACTCTGCTTTAAAATAAATAAACACATTTTTGCCACTCTGTTATAAAAAAGATATACACTCTATTTCTACTCTGTTATAAAAAATATACACCCTCAATTTCTACTGTTATAAAAAATACACACCCTCAATTTCTTCTGTTATAAAAAGTATACAACTTCAAACTTAACTCTGTTATAAAAAATATACACCCTGTATATATACTCTGCTTTGAAATAAATAAAAGCTCTTCTGCTACACTGTTATAAAAATATAAACCCTGTATTTCTCCTGTTATAAAATATATATATCCTCAAATTTTACACTGTTATAAAAAATATACACCCTCTAAATATAATCTATTTTAAAATATATAAACTGTCTTCTGCTACTCTGTTATAAAAAATATAAACCCTATAATTCTTCCCTGTTATAAAAAACATACACCCTCAATTTATACTGTGTTATAAAATATACAACCGCCATTTCTACACTGTCATAAAAAATATACACCCTCAATTTGTATTCTGTTCTAACAAATATACACCCTCTAAATATACTCAGCTTTAAAATAAATAGACACACTTCTGCTACTCTGTTATAAAAAATATAAACCCTCAATTTGTACTCTGTTTTAAAAAATATACACCCTCAAATTATACTCTGTTATAAAAAATATACACCCTCAATTTGTACTCTGTTACAAAAAATATTCACCCTCTGCATACACTCTGTTTTAAAAGAAATAAACACGCTTCTGCTACTCTGTTAAAAAAAACACAAACCCTCTATTTCTACTCTGTTTTAGTATATTTACACCCTCTATTTCTACAATGTTATGAAATATATACAACCTCTAAATATACTCTGCTTTAAAATAAATATTCACTCTTCTGCAACTTTGTTATAAAAAATATACACCCTATATTCCTACGTTGTTATAAAAAATATACACTCTCAATTTGTAGTCTGTTATAAAAAATGTACACATTCTAAATATACTCTCCCTTAAAATAAATAGTCTTATGCACTCTGTTATAACAAATACAAACCCACTACTTCCACACTGTAATAAAAAATATACACCCTCTAAATATACTCTGCTTTAAAATAAATAAACACTCTTCTGCTACACTGTTAAAAAAATATAAACCCACGATTACTACTCAGTTATAAAAATATGCAACATAAATATGTACACTATTATAATATATACAAACCCTTTAAATATACTCTGCTTTAAAATAAATAAACACTTTTCTATTACTCTGTTATAAAATATATAAACCCTCTAATTCTACTCTGCTATAAAAATATACACCCTCAATGTGTACTCTGTTTTAAAATATATACACCCTATAAATATACTCTGCTTTAAAATAACTAAACACTCCTCTGCTACTCTGTTAGAAAAAATATAAACCCTCTACTTCTACTTTGTTACAAAATATATACACAGTGAATTTGTACTCTGTTATAAAAATTTTTTATACTCTATTTTTACTCTGTTATAAAATATATACACAATCAATTTCTACTCTGTTATAAAAAATATACACCCTCAATTTGCACTCTGTTATAAAAAATATTCACACTTTAAATATACTCTGCTTTAAAATAAATCAACACCCTTCTGCTACTCTTCTATAAAAAATACACACCCTCAATTTGTACTCTGTTATAAAAAATATTCACCCTCTAAATATACTCTTCTTTAAAATTAATAAACACACTTCTGCTACTCTGTTATAAAAATATAATCCCCCTATTTCTACTCTTTTATAAAAAATATAAACCCTCAATTTATACAATGCTATAAAAATACACCCTACATTTCTACTGTGGTATAAAAATGTGCACTATCAAATTGTGCTCTTGTATAAAAAATATACACCCTCTATTTCTAGATGGTTATAAAAAATATACAGCCTCAATTTTTACTCTGCTATTAATAATATACACCCTCTAAATATACTCTGGTTTAAAATAAATAAACACTCTTCTGCTATTCCGTTATAAAAATATATAAAATCACTATTTCTACACTGTTATAAAATATATACACCCTCCATTTGTACTCTGTTTCAAAAAATATACACCCTCTATTTCTACTCTGTTATAAAAAATACACACAATCAATTTGTACTCCCTTTTAAAAAATACACACCCTCTATTTGTTCAATGTTGTAAAAAATATACAGCCTCAATGTGTACACTGATATAAAATATATACACCCTCTAAATATACTCTGCTTTAAAATAAGTAAACACTCTTCTGCTACTCAGTTATAAAAAATATAAACCTTCTATTTCTACTCTGCTATAAAAAATATACACCCTCAGTTTTTTCTGTTATAAATAATACACACCCTCAATTTCTACTGTGTTATAAAAAATATACACTCTCAAATTTTACTCTGTTATAAAAAATATACACCCAATATATATATACTCTGCTTTAAAATAAATAAGAAGTCTTAGGCTACACTGTTAAAAAATGTAAACCCTCAATTTCTCCTCTGTTATAAAATATATGCACCCTCAATTTGTACTGTGTTATAAAAACCATACACCCTCTAAATATAATCTGCTTTAAAATAAATAAACACTCTTCTGCTACTCTGTTAAAAAAGAAAATGTAAACCCTCTATTTTTGCTGTGTTATAAAAAATATACACCCTCAATTTGTACTCTGTTATAAAAAATATAACAACTCCATTTCTACTCCGTCCTAAAAAAATACACACCTTCAGTTAGCACTCTGTTGTAAAAAATATACACCCTCTAAATATACTCTGCTTTAAAATAAATAAACATACTTCTACTATTCTGTTATAAAAAATATACACCCTCAGTTTGTACTCTGTTATGAAAAATATTCTCCATTAAATATACTCTGCTTGAATACAAATAAACACTCTTCTGCTACTCTGTTATAAAAATATAAACCCTCTCTTTCTACTCTGTTATAAAAATATACACTCTGAGTTTGTACTCTGTTGTAAAAAATATACACCCTCTATTTCTACTCTGTTTCAAATAATACACACCCTCAATTTGTACTCTGCATTAAAGAATATGCCCTGTCTAAATATAATCTCTTTAAAAATACTCTACAGCCACTCTGTTATAAAAATTATTCACCATCTATTTCTACACTGTTATAAAATATATACACCCTCTATTTTTACTCTGATATAAAAAATATGCAACCTAAATTTCTACTGTTATAAAAAATATACACACTCTAATTCTACTCTGTTATAAAATATATACATCCTCAATTTGTTCTCTGTAAAAAATATACAACCTCAATTTCTCTTCTGTTATAAAAAATATATGCCATCAATTCGTCGTTTTTTAAAAAGTGTACACCCTCTATTTCTACACTGTTATAAAATATATACACCCTCAATTTGTACTCTGTTATAAAAAATATACACCTTCTAAATATACTCTGCTTTAAAATAAATAAACACTTTTTGGCCACTTTGTTATAAAAATATCAACCCTCTATTTCTACTCTGCTATAAAATATATACACCCTCAATTTGTACTGTTATTAAAAATATACACCCTCTATGTCTACTCTTATGAAAACATAAACCCTCAATTTGTACTCTGTTATAAAATAAAATCCCTGTAAACATAATCTGCTTTAAAATAAACCGTCTTCTGCTTCTCTGTTATAAAAAATATAAATCCTCTATTTCTACTCTGTTATAAACAATATACATCCTCAATTTATATACTCTGTGATAAAAAAATATACACTCTCCATTTCTACTCTGTTTTAGAAAATATACAACCTCAATTTGTACTCTGTTTTAAAAAATATACACCCTCTATTTCTACTCTGTTATAAAAAATATACAAACTCAATTTGTATGCTTTTATAAAACATATACACCCTCTATTTCTATGCTGTTATAAAAAATTGAGTACCTTTAAATACACTCTGCTTTAAAATCAATAAGCCCTTTTCTGCTACTCTGTTATAAAAAATATACATGTTCTATTTCTACTGTGTTATAAAAAATATAAACCCTCTGTTTCTACTTTGTTATAAAAAATATGCACCCTCTAAATATACTCTGCTTTAAAATAAAAAAAAAAAACTGTCTTCTGGTACTCAGTTATAAAAAATATAAACCCTCTATTTCTACTCTGTTATAAAATATATACAACCTCAATTTTTACCCTGTTATAAAAAATATACATCCTCTAAATATACTCTGCTTTAAATTAAATAAACATTCTTATGCTATTCTGTTATAAAAAATATAAACCTTCTATTTGTACTCTGTTATAAAATGTACACGCTCAATTTGTACTCTGTTATAAAAAATATAAACCCTCTATTTCTACTCTGTTATAAATAATATTCACCCTCAATTTGTACTCTGTTATAAAAAATATACTCTATCAAAATATAATCTGCTTAAAAATAAATACAGCTACTCTGTTATAAAATTTATACACTCTCTATTTCTACACTGTTATAACATATATACAGCCTCAATTTGTACTCTGCTATAAAAAATATACACCCTCTATTTCTACTGTTATAAAAAATATACAACTTCAATTGGTACTCTGTTATAAAAAATATACACGCTTATTTTCTACTTAGTTATGAAATATATTTACCCTCAATTTGTACTCTGACATAAAAATTATACAACCTCAATTTCTACTGTGTTATAAAAAATATACACCCTCTATTTCACCTGTTATAAAAAATATACACACTCGATATTTAGTCTTTTATAAAAATTATACACCCTCTAAATATATTCTGCTTTATAATAAATAAACATACTTCTGCTATTCTTTCATAAAAAATGTAAACTCTCTATTTCTACGTTATAAAATATATACTCCCTCAATTTTTACTCTGTTATGAAATATATACACCCTTTATTTATACTGTTTTAAAAATATACACCGTCAATTTGTACTCTGTTTTTAAAAATACACACCCTCTATTTCTACTATGTTATAAAATATATACACCCTCAAATTGTACTCTGTTATAAAAAATATACATCCTCTAAATATACTCTGCTTTAAAATAATCACTCTTCTTCTACTCTGTTATAAAAAAATATACACCCCCAATTTGTACTCTGTTATTTAAAAATATACACCCTCTATACTCTGCTTAAAATAAACACTCTTCTGCTACTCTGTTATAAAAAATATAATCCCTGTATTTCTATTCTGTTATAAAAAGTGTACACCCTGAATTTGTACTCTGTTGTAAAAAAATATACACCCTCTATGTATAATTTCCTTTAAAATAAATATTACTACTCTGTTATAAAAAATATAAACCCTCTATTTCTACTCTGTTATAAAAAATGTACACCCTCATTTTGTACTCTGGCATAAAAAATATTCACTCTCTATTTGTACTCTGTTATAAAAATTATACAATCTCAATTTTTACTCTGTTATTAAAAATAGAAATCCTTTAAATATAATCTGCCTTAAAATAAACACTCCTGCTACTCTGTTAAAAAAATATACACCCTCTATTTCCACTGTTTCAAAATATGTACACCCTCAATTTGTACTCTGTTATAAAAAATATACAACCTCTGTTTCTACTCTGTTTTAATAAATATACACCCTCAGTTTTTAGTCAATTATAAAAGATACACACACTGTAATTCCACTCTGTTATAATATATATACAAACTCAATTTGTACTTTGTTATAAAAAAAAATACACCATCTAAATCTACTCTCCTCTAAAATAAATAAACACTCTTCTGCCACTCTGTTATAAAAAATATAAACCCTCTATTTCTACTCTGTTTTAAAAAATATGCACACTCTATTTCTACCCTGTTACACAAATATACACCATCAATTTGTACTGTTTTATAAAAAATATACACGCTCAATATAATCAGCTTTATAATAAATAAACACTCTTCTGCTACTCTTTAGTAAATATTATAAACTCTCTATTTCCACACTGTTAAAAATATACACCCTCAATTAGTACTGTGTTATAAAAAATATACACCCACTAAATATACTTTGCTTTAAAATAAGAAAACACTCTTCAGCTACTCACTAAGAAAAAATATAAACCCTGTTTCTACTCCGTTATAAAAATGAAACACCCTGAATTTTTATTGTTATAAAAAATATACAGCTTATATTTCTACTCTATTACAAAGAATATAAACCCACAATTTGCACTCTGTTATGAAAAATATACACCCTCAATATATACTCTGTCATAGAAAATATGCACACTCAATTTGTACTCTGTTGTAAGAATATACACCCTCTAAATATACTCTGCTTTAAAATAAATAAACACACTTCTACTACTGTGTTGTCAAAAATATACACCCTCTATTTCTACTCTGTTATCAAATATATACACCCTCTATTTCTACTCTGTTATAAAAATATACACCCACTATTTCTACTCTGTTATAAAAAATATACACCCTCTAAATATACTCTGTTTTAAAATATATGAACACTCTTCTGCATCTGTGTTATAAAAAATATAAACCCTCTATTTCTACTCTGTTACAAAAATATACACCGTCTATTTCTATTCTGTTACAAAAAATTTACACCCTCTATTTCTAGTCTTTTATAAAAACATACACCCTCAATTTTTAATCTTTATAAAAATATACACCCTAAATTTGAACTCTGTTATAAAAAATATAAACCTTCTATTTCTACTGTTATAAAAAATACACACAAACAAATTTTACTCTCATATAAAAAATATACACCCTTCATTTCTACACTGTTATAAAAAATATACACCATCAATTTTTACTCTGTTATAAATAATATACACCCACTAAATATACTCTGCTTTAAAATAAATAAACACTCATCTACTCTTCTGTTATAAAAAATATAAAAGAGTTATTTCTACTCTGCTATAAAAAATATACACCCTCAATTTCTACTCTGTTATAAAAAATACACAGCCTCTATTTCTACTCTGTTATAAAAAAAATATACACCCTCAATGTATACTGTGTTATAAAAAATATAAACCCTCTATATCTACTCTGTTATAAAAAATATACACCCTCAATTTGTACTCTGTTATGAAGAATATACACCCTCTATTTCTACTGTGTTATACAAAATATACACACTCAATTGGTACACTGTTATAAAAATATTCACCCTCTAAATATACTCTGCTTTAAAATAAATAAACACACTTTTGCCACTCTGTTATAAAAAAGATATACACTCTATTTCTACACTGTTATAAAAAATATACACCCTAAATTTCTACTGTTATAAAAAATACACACCCTCAATTTTTACTGTTATAAAAAATATACAACTGCAAACTTAACTCTGTTATAAAAAAGATACACCCTCTATATATACTCTGCTTTGAAATAAAGAAAAACTCTTCTGCTACACTGTTATAAAAATATAAACCCTCTATTTCCTCTCTGTTATAAAATATATATATACTCAAATTTTACACTGTTTCTATAAAATATACACCCTCTAAATGTAATCTGCTTAAAAATAAGTAAACATTCCTCTGCTACTCTGTTATAAAAAATATAAATCCTCTATTTCTACTCTGTTACAAAAAATATACACCCTCAATTTCTATTGTTATAATAAATATACACCCTCTAATTATACTCTACTTTAAATTAAATAAACATTATTCTGCTACTCTGTTATAAAAACATAAAGAATCTATTTCTACTCTGTTACGAAAAATATACACCCTCTAAATACACTCTGCTTTAAAATAAATAATCACATTTCTGCTACCGTGTTATAAAAAATATGAACCCTCTATTTCTATTCTGTTATAAAAAATATACACCCTATATTTGTTCTCTGTTAGAAAATATATACACCCTCTATTTCTACTCTGTTATGACATATATACACCCTCAAATTTTACTCTGTTATAAAAAATATACACTCTCTAAATATACTCAGCTTTAAAATAAATAAACACTCTTCTGCTACTCTGTTATAAAAAATATAAATCATCTGTTTCTACTCTGTTATAAAAAATAAACAGCCTGAATTTGTACTCTGTTATAAAACATATACACCCTCTATATAAACTCTGCTATAAAATAAATAATCACTCCTCTGCCACTCTGTTATAAATAATATAAACTCTCTTTTTTAACAATATTATAAAATATATACACCGTCAATTTTTACTCTGCCATAAAATATATACACCCTCTAATTATACTGTGCTTTAAAATAAACACTCTTCTGCTACTCTGTTATAAAATATATACACCATCTATTTCTACTTTGTTATTAAAAACATACACCATCAATCTGTACTCTGTTAAAAAAAAATACACCAACTAAATATACTCTGCTTCAAAATAAACACTGTTCTGCTACAATACTTTAAAAATATAAGCCCTCTAATTCCACTCTGTTATAAAAATCATACACCCTCAGTTTGTAATCTGTTATAAAAAATATACAACCTCTATATCTGCTGTTATAATACATAAACACCCTCAATTTGTACTTTGATATAAAAAATATACACCCACTTAATAACCCGTCATTCTCAGCAAACTGACACAGGAACAGAAAACCAAACACCGCATATTCTCACTCATAGATGAGTGTTGAACAATGAGAACACATGGACACAGGGAGGGGAGCATCTCACACTGGGGAATGTTGGGGGGAAAAAGGGGAGGGACAGCAGGGGGTGGGGAGTTGTGGAGGGATAGCATG
>PVKV010037136.1:0-15088 GCA_004027835.1 Alouatta palliata
AGCAGGGGGAGAAATAACAGATACAGATGATGGGGAGGAAGGCAGCAAATCACACTGCCATGTGTGTACCTATGTAACAATCTTGCATGTTCTTCACATGTACCCCCAAACCTAAAATGCAATAAAAAGTATATATATTAAAAAAAAAAAAAAAAGAAGTTTATCAGACAGCATTCCATATATACTGGTGACAACTTAATTCAGGAATTCTTGCTTCCATTCTGTTGACAGACTTTGCATCAGTGTGAATTGAGACACATTGTATTCATATATCTCACTCCATTTCTAGTTATATAAACATAATTTAGGGCCAGGCTTGGTGGCTCACACCTGTAATCCCAGCACTCTGGGAGGCCAAGGTGGGTAAATCACCTAAGGTCAGGAGTTTTAAGACCAGCCTGGCCAACATGGGGAAACCCCATCTTTACTAAAAATACAAAAATTAGCCGGTTATGATGGCAGATGCCTGTAATCCCAGCTACTTGGATGGGCCAGGGGGTTGCTGAGGCAGGGGAATCACTCGAACCTAGGAGGTAGAGGTTGCAGTAAGCCAAGATGGCACCACTGCACTCCAGCCTGGGCAACAGAATAAGACATTGTCTAAAAACAAAAATTGGCCAGGTGTGGTAGCTCATGCCTGTAATCCCAGCACTTTGGGAGGCCCAGGGGGGTGGATCACCTGAGGTTAGGAGTTCGAGACCAGCCTGACCAATATGGTGAAACCTCGTCTCTACCAAAAATATAAAAAATTAACCAGGCGTAGTGGTGTGCACCTATAATCCCAGCTACTTGGGAGGCTGAGGCAGGAGAATCATGTGAACCCATGAGGCAGATGTTGCAGTGAGCTGAGATTGAGCCACTGCACTCCAGCCTGGGCGACAGAGTAAGACTCTGTCTCAAAAACAAAGCAAAACCAAACCATAATTTAGTCCTAGTCACATTCCTTTTGGAGTTGTTTTATTGTATCATTTTGCTGATTAGGGTAGTTGCTGGATTTTTATGTAGCACAATCTTAGGCAGTCAAGAAGCTATTCACAGTTCAAAATGAAAAACAAAATACTAATAACAAAAAATAAGGGAACATTTCTTTTTACCAAAAGACTTCCTAACATTCTTCTTTTCAGTTTGAAAGTTTAGCCTATTAGGAATGGTGTTTGGCAAAGATAATTAGCTCTTAGGTTAAAATGAGAACTAGAAAGAACGGTAAGAAATTAGGACTGTGAAACATTGATTTAGAAAGGCAGTTGGGAGAGGGCATTTGGGAGGAGGTGGTTACAAATGGTTGTTCAGAATGACATTTGGGAGTAAGTAGGTGGTTCATGAGACAAGGTGGTATCGGAAGAAAGTGAACTAACAACTGAGCTATTTTGGGTAGGGTATCATAGCAATCTGAATGTTATGTTAAGTACTTATCTCATCAATAACCAAAGCCAGGCATATCTTTTGCTGAGACTTTGAACCAAATATATATATATATATATAGCACAATCTTTCATATATATATATATATATATATGAACCAAATGTATATGTAGAGATAGAGGCAATAAATCTATACCTGATTGTGTTATATAGTAGCTGTTGCTAAGAGTCAAAGTGTATGTATATAGAAGTGATTTATGTGCATATGTCACCATTTTTTCCATGGAATTTTTTAGGATAATCTATATGCAAAATACAGATTTTGAAATCTAAGCAGCAAGCTCCTTTGGTTGGAGAAGAAAAGGAATCTATATGTCTTTACTTTCACTGGGGCCTAATATTACCTTTGGGGTGACTATGAAGCAACCGACATATATGCTCATTTAATCAACCTTTTGTTTTGTTTCACATTATTAGAGGATACAGAAAACATCGTGGGGAGGGACATGGTATTAAAAAAAAAAAATCGTCATTGAGCCAAAAAAGACTGCCTCTTCCTCTAGTGTGAGAATTATATAACTAAGATATAACTATAGCTGTTCTATGGGACTTAGAATCCTGAACTGGGGAGGCAGGGATTGCACTTAATGGAGGCAAATAAGCAGCAGTGTTCAGAGTAGGTTAGTAAGTTTACCTTTGGTTACAGGCAGCCATGGTCAGAGCCAAAAAGGTGAATAAACCTGAGAAAGCCTTTGGACAAGATTTTACTTTTTAAATACTTTAAACAATATTATATTATTTATTCAAAAGTCGTATTATCGGTTGTAAATAAGTATGGAAAGACAATCAATTTTGCTAGTCTTTCCTATAAAATTTGTATAAAAGTTTAAAAGTACAATGCTTAACAAAAACATCATATAACTCATATGATACTCTCTACATAATTGCTTTGTTTTTGAAAGCAATTTTTATTAAAAGCTAAAAAATACCTTTACCTTTTGATTCAATAATCTCATTTTGGGAGTAGGTAGAGGGAAATTAATCACAAAATATGGAATGAATAAGCACAAATCTTGAGGCAACCCTAATATTCAATATTGTTTGTTTGTTTATTTATTCATTCAGCAAATGTTTTTCAAGTGCTTATTACGTTCCAAGCACTAGGGGTGAAACAGGTAATACAAAAAGGTCTTTTCTCTTATGGAACTTACATTTCAGTGGGGGAGACTGAAAACAAACAAGCGACTGGGCATGGTGGCTCATGCCTGTAATCCTAGCACTTTGGGAGCCCGAGGCAGGTGGATCACGAGGTCAGGAGTTCAACAGCAGCCTGGCCAAGATGGTGAAACGCCGTCTCTACTAAAAATACAAACATTAGCTTGGCATGGTGGCGGGTGCCTGTAATCCCAGCTACTTGGGAGACTGAGGCAGGGAGTTGCTTGAACCCAGGAGGTGGAGGTTGCAGTGAGCTGAGATAGTGTCACTGCACTCCAGCCTGGTGACACAATGAGACTCAGGTCTAAAAAAAAAAAGAAACAAGCAAGCATAGTACACATACATATACATTTACACATATATAGTATATCAGGTGGAGAAAAATAAAACAGGATATGGGAACAGGAAGTGCATGAGGAAATGGCTGTTTCATATAGGGGTACCCATGGACCAAAGATAGGTGAGTATAGTACAGTAAGATATTTTGAGAGGGAGAAACCACATTCATGTAACTTTTATTATAGTATATTGTTATAACTGTTCTATTTCATTAATTGTTGTTAGTCTCTTACTCTGCCTAATTTAGAAATTAAACATCATAGGTGTATATGTATAGGAAAAACATAATATATACATAGGATTTGGTACTATCCATGGTTTCAAGCATCCACTGGGGGTGTTGGATGTTCCAAGTGGCAGGACAAAAGTTAGATAGTTCCAAGTGGGGGATAAAGATGGCGGGAACTGCTGTAAAGAACTTGACATAAAACTACAACTATAAACCTTCAGGTGGCAAATTCCTTTTCAACTACACAATACAAATATTTATCTTCAGGTATCAAAAAACTTCAAATGCAGAGTGTAAAAGGCAATATTGTACATGGCTAAACAATGACCACAAACCACTCTCATATTCCTCTCTCCAATTTTGAATTTAAAATGCTTTAAGAGATATTTAAAGCAAGTTTAGTTATTGTCCAATGATGCAAATAAAGTAGGTAATATAGGAGGATCCAAAACTACGCCTTCACCTATACATCCCAAACCAGAAGTAACCGGAAGTGATGGTATCCTGTGGAATTTGGGCATAAGAGAAAGCTACACAGGAAATAATGTTGACCTCATTTCTCCCGTTAGTTCCTGATACATCCCCTTGCTCCCATTTATAGCAGAAATTCTCTAAATAATTGCTAGCATACACAACCTATCTTTCCACCCATCCCATTCTCTCTTGAACCAATCAAACTTTCAACTCAACCACCCGCAGTAAACTGCTTCTTGTGAAGGTTCCCAGTTATGGCTACATCACTAAAGCCAATGTCAATTCTTAGTTATCATTATCATCTCATTGGCTTATTAGCAGACTATGATATAGTTCTGAGAGTCTGTTGCTGGTTTTTATTTCATCAGTCTCTATAAACATTGAAAGTTTCAGTGCTTGTACTTTTAATCCACATTCATACCTCTGACATTCTCATCCTGGCTCACAACTTTGCAATGTTGTAGTGGATTAAAGATAGTCCCAAACTCTTTGACATACTTCCCAGTGAGAAGTGAGGGTCTGTGTTTCCTCTTGGAAGGCTCTGTGACTGCTTTGACCAATGGCAGGAATGAAATTGTACCAGTTTCTGGATCTCAAGAAACTAGCAGCTTCTATTTCCTGTCTCTTGGTAGCTCCCAGCAGCCATTTAAGAAGCCACACTGAAGACGCCATATGTAGATACTATGGTCAGTAGTCCCAGCTGAGCCCAGCCTTCCAGTCATCCCTGCCAAGGTGCCAGATATGAGCATGAAGCACCTTGGATACTCCAGATGAGTCCATCTGGTAGCTGAATACCATGGAGTGACCTCAGGTGATGCCACATGGAACAGAAGAGTTGCCCAGATGAGACAGGCTCTGATTTACAATCCACAAAATTATAAGCTACAACAAAATATACTTGTTTTAAGCCACTAAATTTTAGGGTGATCTGCCTTCCTGCAGTAGTTAACCAGAACAAATGCCGTCTTTTTGATGGTGACTCACAAACTGCATGAGCCTCTCCTCTGAATTCCAGATTCATAACTAACTACATTGTCTGACATTTCTACTTGCAGATTGTCTGATCTGGGGTTCTTCCAATAGTCAAATCTGATACAAAGGTTCAAGTACAAGTAGTTTATTTGGGAGGCAATTCCAGGAAACGCTGTTACCAGTGGCAAGTCCGGGTGGACTCCACAGTCGTGCATCCTTGTCTTCTTGGGAGAATGAATTTGGCTCAGACAGAAGTAGATTTAAGGCAGAAACAAGAGTTCATTGAAGCAAAGAAAAAAAAACTTCCAAGGAACCAAGCAGGCAACTCAAAGATTGAGTACTCTGCCCGATTGCTGGCTCAGGACTCATGGATTTACTATTTTCTGATTTTTTCCCGTCTATTCCTCTTGTCCCTCCCCCTGGGCAGGCTGTTGGCTAATTGCTGCATGTATAATGTCTTGCCAGTATCTGGGAGGGGCACATGTGCCATTCTGAAGTTACGTGCATACTGTTTTAGGGAAATTTTCCCTTATTGGTCTAGTGCCTCCAGAGGAAGGTCACATATGGGTCAAACACTGCCATTTTACACCTTACTGTGCATGCCTGGCCATGTCCCCCAAGGAAGGTCAAACTCCACTATTTTAAGTTCTTACCAAGAAGTTGTTGCCAATAAGCTCAAGATGTCTCCTGTTTATTAGGAAAACTTCCCCTTCTCTTTCACCAGCTGCCTGACATTTGCCTGGAAGTCACCTGATAGTTGTCTGACATTCTTTGGGCCCCTATCCTTCCCTGCTCATATCTGCCTATCTAACTACACTAACAACACCAGTAGGTAATGGGGAAGTGAGACAGGGAAAGAAAGCAGACAATAGGGTGTGTTATCAAGCCAGTCACCACTGAACAAGGCTTTGGGAGTGTTAGGGGCCTCAGGGAACTAGTGTAACCATATATTTCAGAGTTATCTCACTCAGAGGGTGAGGGAGCTGGAATATTTATACACTGACTTTCATCAGTCACTAGTTAAGGGTCACTTCTGGGAGGGTATTAATTCTCTGCCTTAGATATGTGTTTAGGATAAAAGACCTTGAGCAAAGAAATATGAAGCCTATGAGTGGGACATCAGCTGTGAATGGGACGCTGAAATGATCAAGTTGAGTGAATATGGGCAGAACACTGACAACATTCACTACAATGACAGTGACATTGACACCAATTGATATTTTTAATGATTCCAGGCTAGTTGTCTTATAGAACGTCCCACAGACTGGCTACTGAGATATAGTTCTCCATGGTCTTGTGTTTCTTCAATCCCTGTGAGGAGAGGCACCAACTGTCCTTTTGTTCTGGACTATCTTTCCAAAGACATTTAGATGGTGAACAGCTTGGAAGCTAGAGACAATGTCTCTCTTGAGGACAGGTTTGTTTACAATCCAGTGTAATAAAGGCAATGTCTCTCTTTAAGGCAAAGGCCAGGCAGGATTGTCTGCACATTGTAAGTGCGCTTGGCCGGGCGTGGTGGCTCACGCCTGTAATCGAAGCACTTTGGAGGCCAAGGCGGGTGGATCACCTGAGGTCGGGAATTCAAGACCAGCCTGACCAACATGGTGAAACCCCATCTTTAAAAAAAAAAAAAAAGACATGGGCCTATAATCCCAGCACTTCTCAGGGGCAAGGTAGGTGGATTGCTTGAGCTCAGAAGTTCGAGACCAGCCTGGGCAACATGGTGAAACTCTATGTCTACAAAAAAAATACAAAAAAGTAGCTAGGTGTGGTAGTGCACACTGGTAGTCCCTACTTGGGAGGCTGAGGCAGGAGGATCACCTGAATACAGAAAGCTGAGGCTGCAGTGAGCAGTGATCATGCCACTGCACTCCAGCCTGGGACAGAGTGGACTCTGTCTCAAAACAAAACAAAATACCACAACATTTGGACTCCCTAAATTTGGGATTCCTCTCCTATAATTCAACCACAGCATGTATCTGGTGTTCACTGTATCAATCTGTGGGACCTGGGGCTTAGGAAATTGGCACAAGAAAATGATGATGCTTGACTACTGCTGCTGCTGTGAGTGATAAACCATCCTTGGTCTCTAATCCAGGATTCTTCTTTTTTTTTTTTTTGAGATAGAGTCTCCCCCTGTCACCCAGGCTGGAGGGCAATGGCGCAACCTCAGCTCACTGCAACCTCCGACTCCTGGGTGCAAGCGATTCTCCTGCCTCAGCCTCCCAAGTAGCTGGGACTACAGGCATGTGCCACCACACCCAGCTAATTTTTGTATTTTTAGTAGAGACGGGGCTTCATTGTGTTAGTCAGGACAGTCTCGATCTCCCAACCTCGTGGTCTGCCTGCTTCAGCCTCCCAAAGTGCTGGGATTACATGCTTGAGCCACCGCACTTGGCCTAATCCAGGATCCTTCTAACAGCATCCACTAAAACTGTCAGTACCCATGAAACTGCAGGCTAATCTGTTATCTTGCAAGTATGGTATAATTTTAGACCCTTCATAGTTCTTGACAGTGGCTTTGACTGATTGTTTCCTCGGGATTAGATTCAGGTTGAATGTTTTTTCTGGTCAAGAAGTCTAGGTATGTACTGCCCTTTGCATCCTATGTGAAGGCATGCCAGTTTGTTTCACAAATGGTGATGCTAAGTTTAATCGATTGGTTAGATGGCACTTGCAACATTTCACTACTATAAAGGTATTTTTGTCTCTTTTGAGGTTTTTTATTTAATTCATTCACATCACCTCAGAATATTACCCTGCAGGCTGGGCGTGGTGGCTCACGCCTGTAATCCCAGCACTTTGGTAGGCCAAGGCAGGCAGATCACCTGAGGTCAGGAGTTTAAGACTGGCCTGGCTAACATGGTAAAACTCCATCTCTACTGAAAATATAAAAATTATCCAGGCATGGTGGTGCATGTCTATAGTCCCAGGTACTTAGGAGGCTGAGGCAGGAGAACTGCTTGAACCCAGGAGGTGGAGGCTGTAGTGAGTTGAGATTGCGTCACTGTACTCCAGCCTGGGCGACAAATATCATCCTACAGATTACTTTTGATCTCCCAGATCTAGGGAGTCTGTCATCACTAATTTCTCCAACGAGCTCTGTTTTCTGTTTGTTTGTTTGTTTTAGAGGGAAATATTATTTAGAAATCAAGATCTCCGCCAGATGCAGTGACTCACACCTGTAATCCCAGCACTTTGGAAGGCTGAGGCGGGCGGATCACCTGAGGTCAGGAGTTTCAGATCACCCTGACCAACATGGAGAAATCCCATCTCTACTAAAAATACAAAAAATTAGCTACTCAGGAGGCTGAGGCAGGAGAATCGCTTGAACCCAGGAGGCAGGAGTTGTGGTGAGCCAAGATCAACCCATTGCATTCCAGCCTGGGCAACAAGAGCAAAATTCTGTCTCAAAAAAACAAAATTAGCCAGGCTTGGTGGCACATACCTGTAATCCCAGCTATTCAGGAGGCTGAGGCAGGAGAATCGCTTGAACCCAGGAGGTGGAGGTTGCAGTGAGCCGAGATCGCGCCATTGCACTCCAGCCTGGGCAACAAGAGTGAAACTCCATCTCAAAACAAACAAGCAAAAAAACCCAACAAGATCTCAATGCTACTGGAATTTCTTTGCTTCTAGACCATTCAGTGGATAAAATTAGGGGGAAAAATTATGAGTTCACACTGATAACTTTGAACTAAATCCAACACTACAGGGGTCTTCTTCACCTTCCCACATTCCATATTTGAATTTCTTTTTTTTTTTTTTTTTTTTTTTTGAGACGGAGTTTCGCTCTTGTTACCCAGGCTGGAGTGCAATGGCTCGAACTCGGTTCACCGCAACCTCCGCCTCCTGGGTTCAAGCAATTCTCCTGTTTCAGCCTCCCGAGTAGCTGGGACTACAGGTGTGCGCCACCATGCCCAGCTAATTTTTGTATTTTTAGTAGAGACGGGGTTTCACCATGTTGACCAGGATGGTCTCGATCTCTTGACCTCGTGATCCACCCGCCTCGGCCTCCCAAAGTGCTGGGATTACAGGCGTGAGCCACCGCGCCCGGCCTGAATTTCTTATTCCCCATAATAACATCAATATGTTTGCCGGTTTGCTCTGTCTTATAATAAAGACAAAATAGTTTTAATTACTATACCTTTGATGTCACCAACAAGATCTAAGTAACTTTCAAAATTTGTTTGTAGTTCTTAGACTAGATACAATTAAGTATGTGCAGTCAGAATACTATGTTCAAATGTAACTTGAATTAAAATTTATTCAGCGTAACTATAGTATCAATTTTATATAACTAGGTTCATTTGCTTCATCATTTTTGAATTAAGTTCTTAAAAATACATAAACTGGCTGGGCTCATGCCTGTAATCCTAGCACTTTGGGAGGCTAAGGTAGGTGGACTGCCTAAGTTCAGGAGTTTGAGACCAACCTGGGCAACATAGCAAAATCCCTCTCTACTAAAAATACAAAAACTTAGCTGGGCATGGTGGTGCACGCCTGTAACCCCAGCTACTTAGGAGGCTGAGGCATAAGAATCGCTTGAACCCAGGAGGTAGAGGTTGCAGTGAGCCAAGATTGTGCAACTGCACTCCAGCCTGGGCAAAAGAGTGAGACTCTGTCACACACCCACACCCACACACACACCCCCACACCCACACACACACGAAAAGGTTAAATGAGGTCATAAGAATGGGGCTGTTATCAGATAGGACTGGTGTTCTTATAAGAAGAAGAGACACCAGAGCCCATGTGCTGCGTGTGTGTGTATGTGTGTGTGTGTGTGTGTGAGTGCACGTGCATACACAGAGAATATGTCATGTGAGGACACAGTGAGAAGGAAGAGAGGCCTCAAAATAAACCAAATTTCCAGCACCTTGATCTTGGACTTCTAGCCTCTAAAGCTGTGAGAAAATAAATTTCTGTTATTTAAGCCACGCAGTCTGCAGTATTTTGTTATGGCAGCTCTCACAGATTAACACAGTAACCATTAATTAGTTAATCATTAAATGGTTTATGCTTCCTATGTTTTTGAAAAACCATTATAAGGTTTATGCCTAACCATGGTTTATGCTTCCTATGTTTTTGAAAAAAATAAGCATATATTTACATTTTTTACACTAAAGTAACACACTACTTTTTTGTTCATAACAATATACCTGTAAGTTGCTATAACAGGATGTTTTAGAAAAAGAAAAAAAAGGAACAATATACCTGTAAGTCACTCTATTAGCCTCTAGAGATCATCTTCATTCTTTTTTTACAACTGCATTTCTCTATTATATATATATCACAGTTTATCCAATTACGTTTTCAGTATTTTGCTATTATAAATAATGTCTCAATAAAACAATCTTGCGTGTATGTTATTTAATGTTTGGGGGAAGTATCTATTTAGGGCAAATTCCTAGAAAAGGGACAGCTGAGTTCAAGCATCCCTCACCTCAGCCTCCCGAGTAGCTGAGATGACAGGTGAGAACCATCAGCACTTTGGGAGGCCAAGGTGGGCAGAACACTTGAGGTCAGAAGTTCGAGACCAGCCTGGCCAACATGGTAAAACCCCATCTCTACCAAAAATAAAAAAATTAGCTGGGTGTGGTGGGCATCTGCCTGTAGTCCCAGCTACTAGGAGGCTGAGGTGGGAGAATCACTTGAACCAGGAGGCAGAGATTGCTGTGAGCCAAGATTATGCCACTTCACTCTAGCCTGGGTGATAGAGTGAGACCCTGTTTTGAAAAAAAAAAAGAAAGAAAGAAAACAAAAAAGTACTTCTCTGCCAATCTGATAATGTGAGATGATATTTCAATGTACTTTCAATTTGCATTTCATTTATTATAAGTTGAGCATCTTCTTATATAAACATATGGGGTTTTTAAAACTAATTTTTTAAATTTAGAGCCCGGGTCTTGTTATGTTGCCTAGGCTGGCCTCCACTTCTGGGGTTCAAGCGATCCTTTCACCTCAGCCTCCTGAGAAGCAGGTGAGGACCACCATACTTGGCTTTTTTTTTGTTTTGTTTTTTTCTTTTTTTTACACAATGTTCAGCTTTTTATGAGTCATTTAGATATCACTTTCTCTGTGTATGTCTTTTTTTTTTTTTTTTGAGACTCTGTCACCCAGGCTGAAGTGCAGTGGTGCAATCTTGGCTCACTGCAACCTCTGCCTCTGGGGTTCAAGCAATTCGTGTGTCTCAGCTTCCCAAGTAGCAGGGATTACAGTTGCCCATCATCACACCCAGCTAATTTTTGGATTTTTAGTAGAGACAGGTTTTTGCCATGTTGCCCAGGCTAGTCTCAAATTCCTGGCCTCAAGTGATCCGCCCATGTTGGCCTCCCAAAATGCTGATTGCAGGTGTGAGCCACTGTGTCTGGCCATACTTTTTTTTTTTTTTTTAAAGAGCTGAGGTCTCAGTATGTTGCCCAGGCTGTTCTCAAACACCTGGGCTCAAGCGATCCTGCCACCTCAGCCTCCCAAATAGCTGTGACTACAAGTAGAATGCACAATCACACCTGCGAGACCTTTCCTTGCTCATTTTTTGAGATGGAGTCTCGCACTGTTGCCCAGGCTGGAGTGCAGTGGCACGATCTCTGCTCACTGCAACCTCCTCCTGGGTTCAGGAATTCTCCTGACCCAGCCTCCTGAGTAGCTAAGATTACAGGCACCCGCCACCATGCCCAGCTAATGTTTTGTATTTTTAGTAGAGACGGGGTTTCACTACGTTGGCCAGGCTGGTCTTGAACTCCTGATCTTGTGATCTGCCCACCTCAATCTCCTAAAGTGCTGGGATTACAGGCGTGAGTCACTGTGCCCGGCCTTCTTTTTCTTTTCTCTGAGACAAAGTCTGCCTCTGTCACCTAGGCTGGAATTCAGGGGAACAATCATAGCTCACTGTAGCCTTGAACTTCTGGGCTCAGTTGCCTGAGTAACTGGGACAACAGGCATGTGCTATCATGCCTGGCTACCTTTTTTTTTTTTTTTTTCAAGATAGGATCTTGCTATGTTACCCAGACTTGAATCTTATTTTAAAATGGAAGATTTTACTATCAATTAAATTTCTTTCTGAGATGGAGTCTTGCTCTGTTGCCAAGGCTGGAGTGCAGTGGCACATACAATCTCAGCTCACTGCAACCTCTGCCTCCCGGGTTCAAGTGATTCTCCTGCCTCAGCCTCCTGAGTAGTTGGGATTATAGGCACCCACCATCATGCCTGGCTAATTTTTTGTATTATTTTATTTTATTTTTTTATTAAAAAAAAACATATTTTTTTTTTCTTTTTTTAAGACGGGGTTTCACCATGTTGGTCAGACTGGTCTTGAACTCCTGACCTCAGGTGATCTGCCCACTTTGGCCTCCAAAGTGCTTGGATTACAGGCGTGAGCCACCATGCCCAGCCTAATTTTTTGTATTTTTAGTACAGATGGGATTTTACCATGTAAGGCCAGGCTGGTCTCGAACTCCTGACCTCCTGATCTGCCCACCTTGGTCTGCCAAAGTGCTGACATTACAGGGGTGAGCCACTGTGCTCAGCTTATTAAATTTCTTTGTTATAGAAACATTCAGGCTTATGATTTCTTCCTGAATCAATTTTGGGAAAAACAGACAATATATATTTAGATTTACCAACATGCTCACCAATTTATTTGATCACCATCTCCTGTCTCTCAGACCTTTTTTTAGGATTATTTTTCTTCTTCTGAAGTATCATTTAGATTTTTGTTTAATGAAAATTGATTGCTAGTAAGCCTAGTGCTTTTGTTTATCTGAAAATATGTTAGGCTAGGCGCAGTGGCTCACACCTGTAATCTCAGCACTTTGGGAGGCAGAGGTGGGCAGATCACCTGAGGTCAAGAGTTTGAGGCTGGGTGCGGTGGCTCACACCTGTAATCCCAGCACTTTGGGAGGCCGAGGAGGGCGGATCACGAAGTCAAGAGATCGAGACCATCCTGGTCAACATGGTGAAACCCCGTCTCTACTAAAAAAAATACAAAAACGTTAGCTGGGCGTGGTGGCGCATGCCTGTAGTCCCAGCTACTCAGGAGGCTGAGGCAGGAGAATTGCTTGAACCCGGGCGGCGGAGGTTGCAGTGAGCCGAGGTCGCGCCACTGCACTCCAGCCTGGCGCCTGGTGACAGAGTGAGACTCTGTCTCAAAAAAAAAAAAAGAGTTTGAGACCAGCCTGGACAACATAGTGAAATCCTGTCTCTACTAAAAACACACTAGCCCAGCGTGGTGGCAGGTACCTGTGATCCCAGCTACTCGGGAGGCTGAGGCAGGAGAATCGCTTGAACCTAAGAGGCAGAGGTTTCAGTGAGCTGGGATCACGCCATGGCACTGCAGCCTGGGTGACAAGAGCAAGACTTTGTCTCAAAAGACAAAAAACCTTCATCTTAAGGCCGGGCGCGGTGGCTCACGCCTGTAATCCCAACACTTTGGGAGGCCGAGGTGGGTGGATCACGAGGTCAAGAGATCGAGACCATCCTGGTCAACATGGTGAAACCCCGTCTCTACTAAAAATGCAAAAATTAGCTGGGCATGGTGGCACGTGCCTGTAGTCCCAGCTACTCGGGAGGCTGAGGTAGGAGAATTGCTTGAACCCAGGAGGCGGAGGTTGCGGTGAGCCGAGATCGCGCCATTGCACTCCAGCCTGGGTAACAATAGCGAAACTCCGTCTCAAAAAAAAAAAAAAAAAAACCTTCATCTTTATTTTGCCCTTGATCTGATAAGATAGTCCCGCTGGGTACACAATTTAAAGATGACAGTAATTGTCTGTCAGTACCTCAAGAGTACTTAAAGATATTAAGGCTGGGTGCTGTGGCTCACGCCTGTAATCCTGGCACGCTGGGAGACCCAGGCAGGTGGATCACCTGAGGTCAGGAGTTTGAGATCAGCCTGACCAATATGGAAAAATCCCATCTCTACTAAAAATACAAAATTAGCCAGGTGTGGTGGCACATGCCTGTAATCCAGTTTGTGGCATTTTGTTCAAGAAATTCTCCTGCCTCAGCCTCTCAAGTAGCTAGATTACAGGCACCCACCACCACACAAGGGTAATTTTTGTGTTTTCAGTAGAGATGGGGTTTTACCACGTCGGCCAGGCTGGTCTTGAATTCCTGACCTCATGATCCACTTTTCTTGTCCTCCCAAGTGGTGGGATTACAGGCGTGAGCCATTGCACCTGGCCTGGATTTCTTTTTACTTATTTTTAATACTCTTGGTGATTTCTGATCTGTAGATTCATGTATTTTATCCATTTGGAAAGAGACAGGCAAGGTGACTCACGCCTATAATCCCAGCACTTTGGGAGGCTAAGGCAGTTGGACTGCTTGAGCTCAGGAGTTCGAGACCAGCCTGGGCAACATCGCAAATCCCATCTCTATAAAAAATAAAAAAACTACCTGGGTGTCGTGGCGCATGCCTGTACTCCCAGCTACTCTGGAGGCTAATATGGGAGGATAGCTTGAGCCTGGGAGGTCAAGGCTACAGTGAGCCATGTTCCTGCCACTGAACTGCAGCCTGGGTGACAAAGCAAGACCCTGAGTCAAAATAATAATAATAATAAATAAACTGGGCGCAGTGGCTCATACCTGTAATCTCAGCACTTTGGGAAGCCGAGGTGGGCAGATCACAAGGTCAGGAGTTGCAGACCAACCTGGCCAATATGGTGAAACTCCATCTCTATTAAAAATACAAAAATTAGCTGGTTGTAGTGGCACATGCCTGTAGTCCCAGCTACTCCAGAGGTTGAGGCAGGAGAATTGCTTGAAACCAGGAGGTGGAGGTTGCAATGAGCCGATATTGCACCACTGCACTCCAGCCTGGTTGACAGAGTGAGACTCCGTCTTAAAAAAATACATAAATAAATAATAATAAACAGAATGAAATAAAATACAACCATCTTGCCTCTATCTGGGATTCTAAATTGATTTAAAGAAGGAAGCTGCCTTTTGTATCCTCCGTGTCTTTGTATTTTCACCTCATTGTCTCTCTGCACTACATTTTAGATACTTTCTTCAGTTGTCCACTTCGCTTGTTCTTCATATGCATCCAATGTGTCTATTAAGTTTTAAAATTTTGGTCGGGCGCGGTGGCTCACGCCTGTAATCCCAGCACTTTGGGAGGCCGAGGCGGGTGGATCACGAGGTCAAGAGATCGAGACCATCCTGGTCAACATGGTGAAACCCCGTCTCTACTAAAAATGCAAAAATTAGCTGGGCATGGTGGCACGTGCCTATAGTCCCAGCTACTCGGGAGGCTGAGGCAGGAGAATTGCTTGAACCCAGGAGGCGGAGGTTGCGGTGAGCCGAGATCGCGCCATTGCACTCCAGCCTGGGTAACAAGAGCGAAATTCCGTCTCAAAAAAAAAAAATTTTAGTCACTTTTTAGAACTTTGTGGCAGAGATTGATAGTTGTCTCTCAAAAGCTATTTTCTCCTTCTTTCAGGAACAGAATTTCTTTTTTTTTTTTTTGAGACGGAGTTTCGCTCTTGTTACCCAGGTTGG